>JANHGN010009341.1:0-81942 GCA_024605025.1 Megaceryle maxima
TACAATATATAAGTTTTAGAGAGCTTTAAAGGAGTTAGAACAAGAAAAAATAGCCATGTATAAAAATTTATCAGTAGTAGATTGCAAATGAAGTCCACATGTTGATTAAGTGTTTTTATGTCCAGTCACTGTTTAAAGAAAACAAACACAGAAACCAACAGGGAAGGACTAATATTTTCAGAGGTAGCTGTCAGTATCAACTCACTTTCTAATTTGAGATAAAGAAATAATTTTGTACTTTCTGCACTTTTAAGATTTACTTCTATTTTCTTCTTTATATTAAAAAAAGTTTTATATATGACATCACATAAACCAATAAATATGCATGTATACAGATGTAATGCATATATATTAAACATACATTAATAAGGGGCTTTGAAGTGTATTTTGTAACACATTGCTATATCAGATTTAAAACATAATTCTCTATATTTTTAAGATAGCTGGGACATTACAAGCTGGAAATCTGAAATATGCCTTTAATTTCTTTTTAAATGCTATCCTAAAACATCTAACAGTTTTGTCTAAAATTTGAGGAACCTTCATTTTCTGTGGAACTTTTGCAGAAGCCTAGTGTTCACTTCCCTGCTGTTGTGTTGTGCTATTACATTCATCATATTGATCATGATAACTGCTAATGTTTGTGTTGCTTGAACTGCATTTACCATTATTGATTCCTCAGTAAAGATTACTTACATATTTGCAGATTATTTGTTCATGTTCTTTAACATAGAATCATAGAATGGTTTGGGCCAAAAGGGACCTCTAAAGGTCACCTAGTCTGACCCCCCCACAGTGAGCATGGACATAGAAACACAGAAATGTCTGTGTTGGAAGGGACCTCTGGAGGTCATCTAGTCCAACCCCCCTGCTGAGACCAGGGACATCCTCAACTAGAGCAGGTTACTCAGAGTCTCATGAGCCTCACCTTGAATATCTTCAGGAATGGTGCCTTGACTACCTCCCTGGGCAACCTGTTCCATATTCCACCACCCTCACGGTAAAGAACTTGTTTCTAACATATAATCTAAATCTACACTTCTCTTTTTTAAAACCATTGCCCCTTGTCCTGTCTCTACAGGCCTTTGTAAACAGTCCCTTTCCCTCCTTCTTGTAGGCCCCCTTCAGGTACTGGAAGGTCACTATTAGGTCTCCATGGAGCCTTCTCTTCTCCAGGCCGAACAACCCCAGCTCCCTCAGCCTGTCTTTGTAGAAGAGGTGCTCCAGCCCCCTGATCATTTTCATGGCCCTCCACTGGACCCACCCCATCAGGTCCATGTCCCTCCTGTACTGAGGGCTCCAGAGCTGGATGCAGCACTCCAGGTGAGGTCTCATCAGAGCACAGTAAAGTGACAGAATTACCTCTCTCAATCTGCTGGCCATGCTTCTTTTGATGCAGCCCAGGATGCAATTACAGAGGTTTAGTTGGCCAATGAAGGAAAAAGGGAAAGCTAGGTATAATGTGACTTCATCTGCATTACATCCCATCCCTGATGGCAGCCATGGCACTGTCCTTTTCACTTATAAGATAGAACAGGGTGAAGCAGGGCTTGCATCTAAATTGGTTACACTAATCCCTCCCTGTCATTTATTTTCTGGAGTTGTGAGGGCATGGGAACACTGTCAGGGAAGCAGAGGAGATACTGACAAAATTGATGTGAATTACTATCCACTGTCCTGGAGTCAGTGGGTGAGCATGATTAGCATGCATGCAGTTTAGAGGGGTGGGAATGATGCTGCTCAGAGTGGCAGCTTCTCCAGGATCTGTTCATTGCCAGGAGATTAGGGGGAAGATGCTCGTGGTAGATGCAGGGCTGACCTTACTTACTCACGGCTGTGCCAAAAACAACAATCTGGTCCTACCACAACAGCTTGGGATGAGCTGGGGGGAGTTCTGTATCACTCCAGTGGTGCTTTCTGATGCTGTGTGAACTTAAATATGCATGGAGGTATGGTCCTACCGCAGGGGTTTTAGGACAGACCACAGGCTCAAACTTCATCTGCCCTACTGCACATTTGACTGCATTACACATCCCATGAAGAACATACACAGGACTGCATTAAAACAAACAAAAAACATCAACAAAAAAACCCCATTCTCCAACTTAACATCACTTTCACATTGTTTTGGCCATGTCTCAGGGCATCTTGTGTGGTCACGGTGAGACTATATACTGAGTTGAAACTTTCCACTCATACCAATATATCTGCCATAAATAAAGAATATCAGCTTTGGGGTTTTAAGATCACAGTTGGCAGAGTGTTGCTTTACCCAGGTTAGTCATTATTACAGCGGCCTTCACTACTGTGTTAGGTTCCCATGAGCAAAATACAGACCTATGGCTGTTGTGTCATATATATGGCCTGTTTAGTTAGTTGAAGGGAAACCTGGGGTATTTATTTTTTCATTCAGCTGTGCCCTGTCAAATCTGTTCCTTGGTGACTTGAAAAATAAACATTATTTCCTGTTATAAATCAAAGATATTGAACAGCAATGCAAAGTTGAAGACAGAGGTGTAGCATGCTTGAGCAACAGCAAAAATAAGGTGGCTTTTCCTGATGAATAAGCCAAGTAGTGCAACAACAGGCCACTATTCTTCCTTCTCCCCATCCTCACCCCCACCACCAAGCCCTGTGACCTTAGTGCGTTGTAATATGGATCAAATTTGTACTTACAGAAAGCGACAGAGATCTGGCTAATAGCCAGCTTGCAGCGTAAAGAGCATCCAGTTTCATGTGTGGTTCACAGTGGGTATTCAGACAGGGGACAAAGAGAGTATAAACTGCATAAAATAAATTTTAATATTGAACAGGTTAGATTATTTTACAATTTCTAATCAAGAAGTTTAAAGCTCTGTCTGAAGAAACTTCTTGCTGATTTGGGGCCTTTGATAAACAGAATTGGTAAAGAATTGTACAAAGAATAGTACTCTATAAAGAAAGATAGTATGAAGAAAATTACTGAAGTAATGATGATGAATTGATTAAAGTTTAAGATTGCAAATGATGGGTTTGATTCTATAATAAGTTCTCCGTGGGCAGATCCTTCCATTCCTACAGAATCCAGCTCTTTTGATCAATGAGCCATGAGAATCCATGTCTTAAATCCATTGCAAGACCTGGATTTAAGAGTAATTATTCTCAATTAATATATGCTTGATCCTATTTGTGTGAGCATATGTATGTGTATTTAAGTGAAATAAACAGCCCAACTTTCTGAATGCTAATTTCAGATTATAAAACTATCTTTTTCAGCATAATTGAAAGGTTTTGACTATATTTTCACTTTGAAACTTTATTATTTCTGTGTAAAAATAATTTTTAGAAGGCAAACTTGAAAGTTGAAACTTTTCATTGCAAAGGTTTACATTTAAAAATGAAAATTATTTTATGTGATGCATTAATACACTCCCTGATATTTTAAAGAAAAATTAATGTTTTTCTTATTCATGGCTTATAATTAAGTGCAACCTACATTTAATGCAGTTATAGATCAGAGATTATACATTTATTTTAGTGAGAACGACCAACTTCTATCTGTCATTACAATATTTTCTGATGAGTTTTAGATTAGACTAAGCTGAACAGGAAGAGTACCTCACTCATCACTGTCTTTCAAAAGTTGTATTTAAAAAATGGATTTGATCATTTCATACCATATATTACAGGAAAAACTATGAGATACAGAGAAGCTGAAGGACAAGAAGAGGCTGGAAAATGTCAATACAATAAGGAAGATGCTTTGATGCAGATTATGACAAGAGATTTATGGTCTAGTACTGGTCTAAAGCCAGATGGAAATAGGAACATTTTAATAATAATAGAAGCAAAAACTACAGCCACCGCTGTAGGAAAAAGGCAAATGATATGGCATATTGGAGCATACTGATGGCTGAGAGAAGGGGTATTTTCCCTTCAGGACCAGATGTTCTGTAACTTGTGATAAGGAAGAAGTTGCATTACTGTACAGTCTCACATCAATGCTGCATCTATTTGTAGCATTGAGTCTTGTATAGTATAAGGATAAAAATCCTTCTGGGGAAAAAAATGTAGGTATATGTTTAAAACAGATTAATAAAATCAAACATTTTAAAATAAGCAAGTCCAGACAACTGTATCCAAGACTTTTAACAGACCTGTTTGATGATCTCTTTGAATTGTTAGGCTTGGTTTTCAACACTGAGTTTCAACAGTCAAAACATTTTGGTAATCCCAGAAGGAAACTGGAGATCTAATTCTCTACCAATATAAACAACAACAAAGAGTAATTATAGAATTGTCAACCTGATAATGATCTCAGGCAAAATAATGAAACAGATGATACAGCAATCCCGTTTTGTTTATAAAGGTAATAAAATTGATGGAACGCACTTAGTCTTCTATAAGACATTTCATTTGGTAGCACATGACATGTTGATTAAGAAATAAAATCATCATGGCACATACTGAATTGATTAAAACCTGGGCAACGGAAAGGTCTTAAAATATTACTGTGAATGAAGTATCATCATTCTTCAGATGTTTGTCTATGAGTTCCACAGGGATTGGTATTTGACTCTATTATATTTAATATTCTTTTTCAGTGCTTGGAAGAAAATACACAATGATACTGATAAAGTTGCAGATGGAAAATTTTGTGAGTGTACTGAATAATAAAAAGGGAAGTCTTTGATGCAAGGTGATCAAGACTGTCTGGCAAGCTAGGAGCAAACAAACAGCTGAATTTACATATGGCTAAGAATAAAGCCTAGTATGAGAGGATGTTCTTTCCAATAAAGGATACAAACTTTTCCATTCCAAGAAGCCTTGGCTGTAAAGCTCAGATGAGCATGAACTTTGATGCTATTGCTAGGAGTAAATGTATAGAAATAAGAAAGTTATGTCACCTTTGAATATTCCTGTTTTAAAGTACCATGTTCAGATCTGGTACTACAGATACATGATTAGTTTAGAAAGGTTACATGATGATCCTTGGGATTATCCTATTGGGAAATAAACCCACACAGTGCATAACCATAGCAGCTTGATCTCATATAATCTAGTTAAATTTGTCAACTAATTAATTGTTTATCAGGATTAAAAGGTGGCATGTGTTCAGCCTAAAGGCACTTACATGGAAAGCAAAAGTTTGAAACTAACCCAAAATTATTGGCAAAATCTGAGGGCAAGATGTTAAAATGAGAGAAACTCAGATCAGAAGAAAACTACGGATATTTTCCAAGTAGGAAAAAATTTCAAAGTTTAATACTGGATTCTCTATAGCTAAGGTTATTGAACAGGTGGAACTGCATCCAGGGCATCCTACATCCTGTGTTCAAGAGGAGGTCAGACTCTGTGTTCTCAGAGGTTACTCCTGACCTTGGAACCAATGAATTCATATACAGCAGCAGACATTGGATAATGCCATGTGTTTGGATTAAGCCACCACTGTGATGATGCACTGTTGTAAAATATGGTATAAATGCCATAATAGGTCTTCTCTTTCCTCTGACACCTGTCCTCTTTTGGTTGAAAAATTCTTAAGTGTTTATCAATTTTTGCAGTGTATCTGGGAAACCATCCAAAACTTTATAATAATAGCTTTTCTTCCACATGATGGTCTCCTAAGGGCAAGAGAGTTTACTAATAATTTCTGCCATGTCCAGCTGTTAACTCTAAGGACTCATAATTGCATCTGTTCGTATATACTTTGTGTAGTCTGGTGCTACATAAAAAAGGTAGAGAAGATAAAATCAATGTAGCTGTGTCATACTTTTGTTCTGTAGTACCGCTTTACAGTATGGAACATCTGTTAGTTCTAGTGTTGCACTGACTAATTGAAGCAGAACAGTATAAATTAATTTTGCACCAGTCTCACTGTGTTACTGTTATGTGTTCGTGGCAGTTAGAAATATTGGTCGTGGGGGCATTGTGCTGCAAACTAACAATGAAAATATGGCTTTAGTGCTTTTAGAAGAATTTGATTGCTCCTTCTGTTATATATCATTCACAGCCTGGATTCAAGCCACCACAATGTGAGTGTTCATTTGTGTGCTGGGAACAGAGAGATTTCTCAGGAAAAGAGAAGCATGCCAGTCCTTTATGTTTCAGTAATCAGCAGGTTTTGGAATGGTCCATTTGGGTTTAAACTAATCACTTAAAATGAGGAAAACCTGAGGCTTATGCTAGATATTTGTTGACCATTGTACCTCTTCAGTATGATTTTTAGACTATGCCTCAATGACTGTACTCACAAAGCTTTCTATAACTGGGAGTAGTCCATGAAATGTGCCCAGCTATATATGTAACTTTCAATATCATCTCAAGTTAGTTAATTTATTTTAGCCCCATTATGATGGCACTATGATTGTTTTTATTTTTCTACAATAACTATTTAATGCTTAACATTAATTACATTTGGGTTCAGTTTGGAACACTTTTATAAGACATATGTGAAGGACATTGTAGTGTGTTCTTTTGTTTCTGAAAAAGCCATCTGTAATTGTAGTCTTACAGAAGCTTGGGGCTGAATTCTGTCCTAAATGATCTCCTTTGAATTAATTTCATGCAATGTATGTCAAACAGATTTTGACCTTTACTCAGTTCTGAAAAGTATTATGTAAAAATGCACCTTCCTATTCAGCAGATCTGCTCTATATTCAGTCACGTTTGAATTCAGTGACAAAAATATATGTATTCTACATCCTGCTGACAGAAACAGGGAGCTGATGCAGATATTGGAGTGTGGTACAAGTTCACTTCTGACTTTCCATCTTTAACAGAGCTACCATGTAAGGGCTTGATTTACTAAAGCCTCCAAACACCCACACCCCCAATAGACTTCAGATGGAGTAAAATGTTCACAGATCTTTGAAACATAGCTTTCCCTATTTGTATGAAAAGGCAAAATTCCATTGGGACTCTAGATGTAAATGAATAAGAATTTTCTCTAAAATAGCAGTAGTCCTATCAGCAGTAGCCCAGCTAGAAATAAACATATGAGTTTCATTTCTTAATGGCAGAGATGAAAAATCATTAGCCAGAGGGAAAAAGGCAACATGTTTAGTTGTAAACAAAGCCAGTTTGAACCAAAGATATTAAGCAAATAAAAGCTGCTTCTAAAAGCTGCAAATAAATAGCATTGCAAAAATTCTATTTCTGTCATCTGTGCTAAGGTGAAGCACTATCCTCCAGAGCTGTGATTTGACTCTTGTCTTCACAGTTCGGGACAAAGACTTTCTGGAGTACAGTGACTATATCATAGAGCTGTGCAAAATTTTTTTTTTTTTTGAGAAGGTGAGACCATATTATGCAAAATACTTAAGGGCTAAAAATTTAGGAGAATGGATTCAGGTTGTAGATTGTGGGGAAATTCATTATACCATTGACTGTTGATATCAAGAAACTCCTTACTCTGAGAAAGCTGACCTTTACTCTTATTGCACAGTGCACATATGCTAGAAAAATATAGCTAATCTTTGCAACTTTAACCCCAATGTTTATGGTTGTAGTTTAGATATTGTACAAACACAGTGGGTTAAGAAGGAACTTCCCAGGTCATTCTGTCCAATTTATTGGTATGAGAAGTGGCCATAAGCGGTAATCTTTATAAACCGTAGAAATCATTTGCTTTCTGTTTCCACTGCTTGTTTATGAAACCTGTTTAAGAACCTTCTGCTTCAAGGCACATTCTTCTGATTTCCAGCCTACATGTGTGCATAATCTATTGATATATATATTTCTGTGACATTATCTTTTAAAGGACTTCTTTACCATTTTAGAGTTTTAAAACAGGATTTACTTATAGACATTAGGTATAATTCCTTGCAGGCTTTGTTTTGCTATACTAATAAAAAACCATAACCTCTCTTCTCTGTTTGAATGATGGGCTTTCCATATAGCCCTCTCTGAAATAGTTTTAGTTTGAATTAATCTTTTGGAAATATGGAAGACTAAAGTGGTGGGAGGGAGTGGGAGGAGAAGGGGGTCAAACATTTGCTTCCTACCTTCTTCCTGATGCATTCAAAGATTATATTTGCATATTTTAGTTTATACTATATTAATACTTCAACAGTCATGACTTCAGTCACTTCCAATTCTTAACGTATTGGTGAAGTGCTTATTGTCAGTGCTTACATTTATTCCCTTTCTTATTTCTCCATTCTGCAAGATCACCCCATTCTTTCTGCATGGTATCCTGAAATTTTCTTTTATTAGGGAGCACTCTCAGTCTTATGTCATCAGCAAACTGCACATTCCACTCATTATAACGTTATTGCATCATTAATACATACTTAAACACGACCAGCTTCAAGGAGTAGTTCCACTAAGACACAGGCTGGAATAACCTCTTTTGACATTACCAATGCCATGACTGCTTTAGCTCATTCCTTAGACATTTTACAATCTGTTTACTTTCCCAGGCAGTGGAACAGCTCTTTCAGGACATGAAATGCCTTTATATATTAAGCCCTATCTATTACATTTCTTCTGCAATCCCTTAGAAATCCATAATAGTGAATATTTTGTATCCTGTGCTTTGTATTCCTGGTGCTAATGCTGCTGAGGAGATGCACTATAGCATGCAGCGGTACTTCAGAATTCATAAGTGCTTCAGTCATCACAGACAGGTTTTTGCACTGGTATAGCCTAAGTGAGAGTTTCTATCTTGAATACCTGACACTGGCCCATCCTGATCACTTGAGTTCAGGATGCATCAGGATGCCCTACTCAACTGCAGGTGAAACACCCCCCACCCCCCACCCCCAGTTTTGGGGGATTCTTTTTATCTGCTAAACCCTAAAATATTAATAAACTATGTTCTAGATTACCAAAGGGAAGTAACCTTAGCTATGAACTCTTTAAAAAGGTTCCCTTGACCCCATTGTGTGAGACTCTGGGCTGGGTGCCATTTGTCAGCAAGTCAGCTATGGGCCAGAGAGTAGTTAAGTCTATGTTGTCTGACCAGTTCACTTACTATTTCCATATAGCACCCGTAAAAATACTGCTTCCATACTATCTATATCTATATAAGCTATTTCCATATTTATCTATATTTATCGCTATCACCTGTATATCTATATCTGTATCTAACTTCATTGTATCATCTTTGTATTATTACTTGGTTTGTTCATTATACTATTAATTACATTATATTACTGTATTACTATTAACCATTCATTGTCTCAGTATAAATTATATCCAATAATAGATGTAAATTATCTATATATATTATATAGATAGAAGACAATAAAAATGGTCTAAACCCCTCTAAATATCTGCTATCTTGCCAGTTATTGTTCACCTAGTAAAATGAGATTAATGTACTTCTTATAAAAGTGACCTACATTTAAAATCTTTAGTAGTGGCACATACTTAATAACATTTTAAATTAATAAAGTAAAAGACAGAAACAGCCTTAGGTACTTTATATATGGAGTCATATTAATTACCTTTGTCATCCATCGCAGTCAGATATACCTATACATAAAAACACATATTCTACCACTGAAGAAATAATTAAATATTGACTTCTTTTGAAATACTTTTTTCCACATTCTGATATTGAATATTTACAGAAAGCAAAGCTTCTGTCATTAAATGTCCCATTAAAAATGCTTAGATTTATGTCCGTCAGAAAGGAAATTTTGTGCTTTATTTCCTGATGTTTTAAAAATTAGTCCATCTTATTTAAGCAAGTATGATAGCTTCTCCTTAGATATAATGCAACCCAAAGAAAATTAAAAGTATTCAGAAGATTAACTCTTTTAAATGAAGCTGAAAGCTTCAGTAGATTTTAATTAGAACTTGCATGATAAGTTTTATATATAAAACATATCCATTTAAATTTGTGGCTTGGCCAGTTCTGCAAAAGCAAAATAACATTAATAACTATCCTTTCACTGCACATTTTATTTTTTTTCTAAGAAAAAAAAAAGTTGGCATTTAATATGATGTTTGTAAAATCAAGCCACATATTAAACTCTGCATTTTAGTATTTTAAATATGCTGAAATTATGCAGAAGGCTGAATATGTTAATTAAAAGACTCTACTATTACTGTTTGGTAACTTAATCCCTTCTGCTATCCCAAACAAAAATTTGGTTTGATTTTACAGAAATACAGTAAGTTGGTTTGGGTTTGGGTTTTTTTTTTTCACTGAAAATGAACACCCCTATCAGGTATTTGAAAACACTGCCAATACAGGAGACCAGTCTCTCTCAGGTTACTTTCAGAAGCATTTCTAAAGCACCTTTGTAGATGAAATCATATCAGAGTTTCCAGAATGACAGGGATCACATAAAATGTCAAGCTTTCAATTGAAGTTGAAGATTCAGATAGGGAAAGACAGGTTTCAAATATTGTTGCTTGTGTTACAGAACTATTGATCATTTATTGTGACTCTTAGATTAATATATTTGTGTACTTTAGATGGGCACCGGGTGTCTCAGAAGTGCTGATTTTCAACATTCCAGTATGAAACCAAGTTTCTTACCTCTGGACAATTTAGTAGTCTTGGGATAGATTCTGTCTGTTCTCTTTTTTTCTCCCTGGGATGACAAGTATCCAACACTAGTTATTCCACTAAAACAGTTTCATTTCACAAAAGGTGTCATCCACAAATAGATCAACAAGGTAACCAGAGGCTGTGTGGTCAGTCAAGAAAGGCTGATACTATAAAGTGTACAGTATACTTGGTTCACATATGTCCACATTTATCTCCCTATTTTAAATGAGTTTTTGAGAGGTGGGTTTTAACATGTGTGTTTGAGAGGTGGGTTTTAAGCAGTCTTAATACATGTTCAGAGAAGCCTTGCTTACACTTTTGTATCCGCTCTTCTGTGTAGTGTAGCTTGTATTACAGAGTGCAGCAAATTGTCATTTGGCTCTGAATTGAAAATCCAAAACACTTGAAAAACTCTCTACAATTACCTGAAAGGACGTTGCAGTGAAGTGGGTGTTGGTCTCCTCTCCCAAGTAACTAGCAATAGGACAAAAGGTAGTGGGTTTAAGCTGCACTAGGGGAGGTTTAGATTTGACATTAGAAAAACACTTCTATATTGAAAGAGTGGTGAAGCATTGGAACAGACTGCCCAGGGAGGTGGGGGAGTCACCACCCTTGGAGGTATTAAAAAAACACGTAGACATTGCACTTCAGGACATAGTTTAGTGGTTATGATAACATTAGGTAGCCAGTTGGACTTGATGATCTTGGAGGTCTTTTCCAACCTTACTGATTCTGTGAAAAACTTGGAAGTAATAATTTCTAGCATTTTGCCTATAAACTGATCTTTTCATGTTTAACATCTAAATATACTTTCATTTTGTTATGCAAGACATTATCTAATGATTCTGCACAAGCACATGTTGATGTCTTACAGTCCTATCTATTGCTCTTGAAGAATTCAGTAAAATTTGCTTGTAGTTAAATAAGACTTAGTAAGTATATTAAACAGTAAATAAACATTTGTTCTGTGAAATGTGGATATCTGTAATATCCCTTACATCATCAATTTAATGACTGATAAAAACTTTTGTTTATCATTATAGGTTAATTGTTGCTCTACGGTGCTTGGCATGATGATTTGCAATAGAATCTAGGGGCATCACCCAAGAGAAAGATCTGAATGACCACTGCTGATTTATATAAAAAGTTTATTTTAAATGTAATAGTTATAAGTACCTACTTAAGGTATTTCACTTGCCCTGAGGTACCCTAAGCTTTAATGTGAGGACATTTCTCTCATCATTATTCCTATTCTTAAAAGCTTTTTGTCCATAAAGACACTTATTATTGCATACTACAGATGTGATTTCTTTGCTTCCTAGTTAAATAGATTGATAGATACTGTAGATGTAAAGTTTTGGCCAGATTTAGGAACCTGTAGAAAATGTAAAAACACTGCATATGGACACCCTACTGGAATTGTTCAAGCATTTGACATTAAAATAATACAATAAAATAAGTCTCTGAGTTGCAAAGGCTAGTAAGACACTGACACAATTCAATGCAATATAAAGATTAGGTAGTGCTGGATGTCTTTCTTATCTTTTTATACACTCCCCTGTCAATTATGTGTAGTACCATTCAAATTAATGGTACAGTTTTGACATCGTCTTACAGAATCAAGAACTGCTTAATCACAGTATATCATAGTTACTACAAAATTAGTCTGTCTCTACAAAATTTGTCTTCTGTGTTTTACTGTAGAATTCTATATGCAAACACATTTTCCATCCTACCATAAAATAGCATTTGAATTACATGTTCATTTTAGGTTTATTAAAGGTAACATTTATATCATCCCTTGGAAATAAATTTATTTTTGTAGCTCCCTCCTGAAAATTTTAGCCAGTATTAGTAGCATACATTCTCTTTTATACTATGCAGTTTACCTGTTGAGATAGAAGATGGAGGATGGAAAAGGGGACACAAATTATAGAAAAGTAGCAGTAGAGTGGCCAAGGTATCTTTGCAGTCCTGTCAGATTGTTTCACAGCATAATTTAATCACATTTTGCATACACTTTGCCCATGGCTTAGGTAATTATAAAAGTGCTAAAGGGGAACTTACAGCCTTTATAAAGAACATAGCAGTTGTTGAAATTATTTTAAAGCAGTGACAGGTAAAATGTAAATTAGTTATATTTTATTTTGCTGAATTTTTCCTTTTCTCAATAGGAAATACATGGAAGAAATTAGATTTGGCTTGGAAAAAAAAAAAAAAAAAAAAAAAGATGCTGAAAAGGCTTAGTGGCTCTCTGTCAGTATGTTAGGGAAAACAACACTAGGGAGCAAAACCAGACAACTATGGAGTGTAAAGGATGATGTTAGTGTGGAACAACTAGCTATGAACTGTTTACAAATTAATTTAGGGTTCAGCTTACCAACACTTGAAAAAGGATCTTTTTCATCAGAACTTAATTATTTATAACACAGAGCACGCTCAGCATATAAGAGTAGCTTTAAATACAGTTTCCTGGGAAGGCCAGAATCCAGTGACCTAGGAAATACTCCTCAGAAAACACAGTCAAATTATTTAATGGGGACACATTTTCACAATGAATTACTCTAGACTGAGGATGGCTTTACAGAAGAGGAGATAGAATTTCTTTGGCTTCCCAGTCCCAGCAAAGTTGAAAGCTGGAAGTACTAGCTGATGCCAAAATAATTTCTCAATACAGGGGACAGTAGACTTTGACTTTTGGATTCAGAAAACGAGAATTGGGTGGTGCAGGGCAGCACAAAGGGAATTCAGAAACCATAATCACTACAAATCATAAATTGCGTCAAATTCTTTGTTATTGCTTAGCAAGCGTATCCTGAATTATTCAACAAGCTTCTACAAAAGGGTATCTATATGGCTCCCATAAAAGAGTATAAGTCTTTTTTTCCTCAGAAGGTTAATAGATTTTGTTAGAATGATCAGCAGATAAATATTTATTAGCAGATAAATAGATGGTTCTTTGTTTAAAGAAAAAGGCGTGCTTTGAAAGCATGCTGGCTGTCTCAGCAGCCACACAGTGGCACATCTTACAACATTTAATTGAGGAAACCAGACTGACACTGTCAGCTGAAGATACTGCTTCAGACTAAGCACATGATCCCACTGTATTTGCTGTCTCATAGCATTAAAACCACCTGACTGTGTCCTGTACTGAAGGAATCGTAACTTACTGATCTAGGTAAAGTTTTACTTCTGAGCAGAGTGGATCAGTTCTGATCAGATTCTCACATGGTCACACTTCTAGATGCTGACATCATGTCTATTCAGTGAGCATGTGTTCAAAACTTGAAAAGAAACTATTGAAGCCAAGGATATGATTTGCTAGAAGTCACTGGAGTTTTAGCTACCTCAGGATGGGAACCTACCAGCCAAAACTTTCCTGCATCGTAAGCTGTTAAGGGAAGCAATATCAAAACTCTGTTGGCCTTTGGGTACAAAGGTCAGGCAAGTAGTTATCACAGTGCAGGATTTTCAGCTACGCAGATCCCATTTCATCTAAACCAAGAAAACTCAGACTTGCCAGGTCACCAGCTAGCTGGTCAGCTTATGACTGACTGCCTTATTTTTTCTGTCGTGATCCTAGAACCAGCAGTCCTCACAATAACCACACAGGTGCCATGAGACCAGGCTGCTTTCAGGGATACTTATGACAATATGCATAAGGCTCAGCAAAATGCAGTTTTTTGACGTATGCGATGTATCAAAAATGAAGTAAAAAGTTTTATAAGGGTCCATGTGAGCCTTTCTGACATAGTCTATAAGCAATGAGAGACCGAACACAGCCAGAACATGTGGACAGACAGTGGGGCTGTGCATCTGAGGCATAGGTGACTTAGACCCATCAGAACTAGTAAGCTTGAAAGCCTTTTGCTCTCACTCCCTATGGGGAATTGGTAGCTTCCTGTCCCAGGCTAAAACTCTACCCTGGACTTCAGGTGCTTCCACCTTTTCCACACACATGGGAAACGTTGGGTTTTATTACTTTGAATTTTCTAATAAAAATTGAAGAGCTGCTTAGAATTTTGTTTGAGGTCTACAGTTCCAATATCGACCACAAGGGGCTAGAAGAGGCGCTTTTGCTTCTGCATGGGAGAGATCCCATAGTAAAGAGCCTCCTTGTGCTCCTCTGATCTCAGCAGTAACAGTTGACTGTGCTGCACCACCAGGAATTGGTAAAGATAAGAGTATTCTTGTAACTTCTAAAAATAGTCAGAAAAAGGATACAAAATGCATTAGAGCTCAGCCACATCAAAGTCATAGCAGTGTGAAATGGGGAGAGCAGGAGAGCTGGGTTTGGAGAAATGGGAGAGAAGCCACGTGTGAGGAGGGTGCGTGAAATGCAAAGGAGGTGAAGTCCGAGATTGACACTGGCTGGGGGGGGAGCAGCTGAAGTTTTTAAGTGTAGATGTTTCATGCATAGAAGGTTGAACTCTTTACCTTAAATTTTAACACTTAACTTGGAGGTGTGAGGAATTTCAGAATCATAACATATCTACAAGATTTGGGAGGGGTTTTTCTTGTTTGTTTTTGTTGTTTGGTTGTTTGGGTTTTTGGTTTTGGTTTTTTTGTGGGTTTTTGTTTGGTTGGTTTGGTTTTTTGAATGCTCAGTTCTGCGTCCTGATTTTTGCACTTTTGGGATCAGCTCACATTGTGATATGCAGCCTGAATTTCATTTTTAATCATAGTATGCTCAAGCAAAAATAGTTTTGAAAAACTAACAGTGCCTTCTTGGTAAGCAACACATTCTATCACTGAAATGGAAAGAATAAAATATGGGGTACATGGTCAGTGCCATGTGTTGCCTAATGAGTATGTACCAAGCCTGTAAGTCTCTCAAGCATTTGTTGAAAAAAAGCAAAAGATACAGAACTTCTCAAGTCCCAGCAAAGGGCTACAGGGTGGATCTGCTAACACTGTAAAGATTTTCTTAGATCAACAATGGCATTTTCTTTTTATAAAATTTACAAATTCCACAATCAGTTCTGAACACTTGTAAAAATATCTTGTCAAAAAACAGGGTCTGAACTCAGCATTTCCTGGGATTCTGCATGTTAGCACCCTCCTCAGGTTTTTAGCACCGACGCTTCCTGAAATCTCTCTGCCTGCTTCATGTTCAGGCTGGAGGACAGTTACCAGTATCATGTGCTCTTCTTTATCACCTTCAGAACAAGAAATATTAAGGTGCCTCTGGGTAGTCTTCTAGATACGCTGTTAGATTATCAACATCATTCTTTTACTAACAATTGCCTGAAATTAAATTAATTAATGTAATTTATTTTTAGTATGACTACATTGCAGGAAGTCCATCCATTTCCTGATCTGTGACTTTACTGGATAGTGGGTAACCTGCATTTCCAGTAGCACCCTCATTCGCTTTGGTTGGTACTGTTGTCTGATAGCTGTCCCTAGATAGCAAACCTTTGCACATGCAATTCAGGCCCACTACTGGCTTACAATTTCTGTTACATGACATTTAGTGAAAGGGGCTTCTGCAACATCTCTCTCAGCATTGCAGCTTCTCCAAAAAACCTCTACTGTAATAAACTTTATGAGTGTTCTTACAGAAATAAATTTAACTCAGAAAATACAATAGAAACTGCCTCCCCACCTTAGAGGTTTCGGATTCATTCCAAGCTCCTCTCAACTCTCCCCACAAACACCTTAGTGCAGAAATAAATAAGTAAAAATACCATCTTTCTCAAGAAGAATCTTTCTGGTTTAACTGTAGAGACCCCAATAATTTCAGATACTTCCTAAAGGTAATGATGCTGTAGTCAAGGGTTTTTTTAATCATTATAGCTATAGTCTTAAACATAGTACTACAGACTTAGCCCTATATAGCCTTATAAATGTAGCCCTAATTGTGCTGGTCTTTTGTAACAAAGTCTGCACATACGATGACACAGAACTGACAGTTACAACCTTATCAACTATGAAAGTACAAAGGAAAAAAGGGACACATCTTAGAAATCACATCCCTGGATCTCTGAAGCACTCCACAAAAAAAAAAAAAAAAAAAAAAAAAAAAATTTGTCCTAGATCTAAAATTAGTCAGTATCTTAATTAATGGAATGAATTGCAGAACAGAGTATGAGATTAAATTTGCAGGCAATACTATGCTGGGAGAGACTGAGCTGGAACTCAGAGCTTCACAAATCCATGAGAAGGGTTGGAAAAAATCAGGATACAATTCTGAAAGTGTAAGTGCAAATTTCTCTGCTAACAATAATTGCAAGTCAGAGAACTGTAAAATGGAGCTAGAAACTGCAGGAAAAGATCTAGTGGCTATGACAACTCACAAGCCAGCCATGAGTCAGTTATCATTCTACTGCAAAAAGAAGCCCTTAGGCTGTATAAATAGAACCAACCCTTCTCTTGAAGGAATGTGAAATGAAACTTTTTTATGGCAGAGTTTTGCATGGGATCCACCTGGAGAATGCAGAAACAGCTGCACAGTGCTCTAGAAAACATGGCCATTGAAGAAGAGATGATTGACAGGCAAGTTTACTCCAGAGCACCACTCCTCACACAGGAGGTGAGTTAGCATGCTGGGGCATACTGTCTGGCCTCGTGTCCACAGCATGACCATAGCAGTCTATGGCAAACCCCTAGGTGAAGGCAGCACAATGCAGCAAAGGAAACAAAGACTAAGTCATGGAGGTGTGTGTAGGCACGCACGTAGAAATCAGCAGCAAGGCTTATTCCAGACTGAGGTGGGGACCTACAGATTGAGAGCAGCGATGAGAAGCAAGAGCGATACTCCTGCGTGTAAGAGTACACATCTGAATGACCTTCATCATCAGAGGTTTCAAAGCGTGTTTGTCACAGACAGTCTGAGGCTCCCTTGGAGCTAGGATAGGTGAGCACACATTTCAAGGAATCATTTATTTGCTATTACTCGCTTTCTCAATACTGCCCTGCACGTTTAATAGTGTGCTTTTCAGCTCCTTCGTGGATTGTTACAAAGGCCTCAAACTACTAGCATGGATCTAAGCAGCACTTCAAAAGAAACAGCTCCCATTTTAATACATTGCAACTTATTATTACCTTTCATTTTTGTTCTAAGAGGCAGATTTCATACTATGCGACAGTGCTAACAAAAAAGCAGAACGTTCCTCTTTCTCCGTAGATAAATTTAGGAGACACATATGCTTCATAAAAGCTCCCAAATTTCACTGGTAGCACTGGAGTGCTTTGTAATTTGTTCCAAAAGAAAAAGAACACGAATCTAAACCAGCTACCGTAGTTAGAATGGCCAAATCCTCATTCATCAGTTTAGGAGTACACTTTGTTCTTGGAAAAGCCATTACAATTTTGTTCATTGTTCAGCTACCTATTGCTTTTTCCTTTTTCAAATTGTAGTAACAATACACTAGTGTTGCCTGAGGGTGGTTTGTCCATTGTGCTCTATGACTTCACCAAATCCTCATTAGTGTCAGAAGTGTTGAGGCTGAAAGCTTGCACTTCATAAGCATCCCTTTCTCTGCTCTTTTGTCACAAATCCTGGGAGAGACTGTTGGCCTCAGCTTCGTAATTTCATGTTAAGTCTTCTCTTTCCTACCTACACTAAGCTTAAAAGGGCTTTTAAGAATAGATCACTTAAGGCTTGTGGCAAATGGTTGCTGCTTTCTTTTTGTTCGGAGTAGTTTGGTTGAGCATTTCCCATACTATTCCTTCTTTTCTGCAATTTCTGCCTGAAGTCACTACAGACAGCCCTAGCTTCTATGCTATCCCCTCAGAGAGATTAAATGCATGATGCTAGGTATTTGTTTCTTGAGAAAGCTCTTCCACCTTTCCTTTGGCAGCTGTGACCTGTGGTAGAGTAACAGCTCATGCTTTATTATTTTTAGCACCCACTGAGACTGTATATTACCTGCAGCACACAATAGCAGTGTTACATTTCACTTAAGTGAGATAGGGAAAAAAGACATACATACATTTATACATATTTATTGTATCTTTTTAAAAGTAGCATTTGCAGTTACTTTTAAGCATTCACCTCTCTTCTGCTCCAAATGTGCACTTATTGAGAAACATCTACTGGCTTCCAAGTCCAAGATTAATACCAATAATAATACATGCCAGAATCAAGCTTCATTGCTTGCTGGCAGCTCCTGTCATGAAAATATACAGTAAGAAGAGTGTAGAAAAGGTCTGTGTTAATCACGCAGCAATAGGCTGGGGCTGGATTAGTGTGACCATGCCCTCATCTTGAGCTGAAGCACAGCACCGCTTTCCTGAAAACCGAAGCTCACACAGTAACCTTTTTCCTTTTGCATCCAGTAGGTGGACAAGGCAGCTGTTTTTTCTACAGTAGCTTCATTTGTTGATAAGATTTCCTCATCATCTATAGGAAAACACTTGCTGTAGACCTTGTATTCAGAAATGTCTTCTCTCTTCATGTAACAGCAAGAAAATACTTGAAGTCTGACATGTAGTTAAGAGAACTGGGAACAAACCAAATTTCATCCTTGGATAAACATACGTAGTTACTATAGGTTTCAATCTAACCCACGCACAAAGTTTTTACACATACTACAAATAGAAACAAGGTATCAGCAAAAGACTATTCTTACACTGCTTCAAATTAATTTGCAACTATACAATTTAAACTGTAATAGAAAAAGGGAAAGGAATATAACAGAACAGGTATGAAGAGAAATATTTTCCAAACTTTTATTTGTGCACATTCATCAGGTGAAAAAGATAACTTTTACAGCTTCTTTGGTGCCCAATATTCAGCATACAAAAATGTAAAAGACTATTCACAAAAAAACCCACAAGCTAAAACTTAAAAAAAAAAAAGTTTTTAAGGTAGTGCACATCGTGACAGCTTTGCTTATGAATACACAGAAATTACTGCAAAAATAAATAGAATGTCTTTTTAAAAGCAGCAATTTCATATCTTGTAAACTTCCGTTTTTTACAATACAGCACTGTTAAGAGTAAAATCCAAATGAACTGGAGTCTACACTGTGGCCATGAGCAAGTAAGAGTCTCTATTCCTCTGCTATGGTTGGTCCAGTTTTCTTTTTTTTTTTTGCTTTTAGTCCAATGTGCAGCAGTCTTTAAAGGTGCTTGGTTAGGGAAGCTAACCATCAAGTGGTGAATTATAAAATTTATTTCCTGCTTTCGAACACGAATGGGTAAATCTGTTCCACAGCACTGGCAACAGCCTTTACGTTTGGCCCTGAGACATATTAAGAAAAAAAAACACAGCAGCAGTTAAGACAATAATAGTACCTTAAAAATAACCTTAATATTTTTTTATCTACCACAGCTTTATACTGTAAACAAAAAATAATTTCTCCCCCATTTCTCCCAACTTAACATTAGTTTTACTTCCAAGAAAAGACTCTAGCATGGAATCCTTAAGATGTTCTACACTGGTCAATGGCAAGTCTACAAATAAACAATACTCTAATTTTATTTCATAATAATTTGGGTTTTTTTGATTTACTGGCTTCAAGAGTCAGCCCAGAGAAGACAGAAACTGAGTGGCAGAGGTAAAAGAAATACTTATGCTAAACTTCTCAGGAGTTCTATTACTCAAAGCCCAGACACTTCTACCTCTTCTTTTAAAACCCACCAACAAAAGCTACTGCTAAACAATGCTGGATTTAACCCAAGTATGTTTCAAACAAGGTTATTTATGCCTGAAATTTGCAGACTATTACTTTCTAGTCTGGATTTTGCAGATAGCTCCACCACTGATCTCAGGAGAAAACCTGAAAGCTAGGGAATGATTATAGTCTTAGTATGAAGCACCTAAAGGTTATCTAACATGGTCTATGAGCATTTGGGGAAAGAAAAGGAAGAACGAACTAGTGATGCTTTCTAACTAGTAATGCTTCTCTAACAATTAAGGCTGGAAACAAGTGAGCAGTAGCATGCTAGAAGAAATTCAGCCTGGATAGAAGTTTGATGATGCAGATAAATGAAAACAGCAATCTCACGTGCTTTGATGCCTGTGAACTCAGGTTGGTTTTTTTTTTACCTCACCTTAGACTTTGTATAGAGAACTGTTCAAAATCGTTTCCAAAAATAATAAACGAGTTATAAATTAATTGAGTTATGGAAATACTGTTTTAATTTACACAGTCAGAAAGAAAATGGAATGTAATAGGATTCTTCCTCTATTGTCAATCTTGTCAATCTGAGTTAAGCATTTGCCTAAAATAAGCCTGGTGAAATACCTGCCTCCTGGGCAGTTACTGCACCTTCCTTAAATTTGTCTGCTGAAATACACAGTTCTAGAGAAAGTCTTCAGAAAGTGGAAGTATGAGTAGGCAAATAATTCTTGTAAAAATATGCTACTCCCTGTAGACTTGAGGAGATGTAAAAACTGAATTGTCATTGCAGGGATTAAGAAGAAAACCAAACCCCCAAACAACCCCTTCATCGCTCATTTTGGAGGAAAAAAAATTAATACTCCTTCCTATAACACAGTAGTTCTTTTTATTTTCTTTTCTCAGTGTAACTCTAAATATTTTTATACTTATTCTACTAAAAAAATAACACCCTGATTTGTTATAATATTTTAAATTATGTATCTCAAAATTCTTTGAGTTAGTGACATGCCAAGTACGAGTACTACAGAAACATGAATGGTCAAAAGGAACCTCATCTGAACACACCTAAAAGGGAGTACAGTAAGGCTGAAAAGTAATTTAAAACATTTTTAGAACAAGAAGCATAAGACTATGGAGATAATTTTTTCCCCTACAAGAAAGGCCTAGGCAAAACAGAAGACTTCAAAACCATCAGAGGTCTGAGTTATTTCCAACTTACTGTAACAAGTAAACCAGAAGGAAGTAAAACTTTGATGTTTACTGTATTTGCCTCTGTATTTGAAAGGAAGCTTCTGGAAATATGGAAGTGATTTTGTTCTGTATACAGAGTAATAAGAATCTTACAGAAAGGTTAAATCTCATTAGGAGGCTGCCAAGACATTCTGACAGCCTTGTGTTACTGCAGTGATACTTGAGCTTTTTATTTGTTTTAAGTTTAGTTTCTAGTTTGGGCTAGACCAGTTGTTCTGTTCAGAACATATACTGTAATCTTGAAATACTTTTTAGCCCTGTATTTTCAGACTACCAAATCTGATGGAGTTTTGTCTTCTTTAAAAAAAGAACCACTTCTCCCAATACCTTGTAAGAAATGGTCCCCACAAAGCTTAGGTATTTGTTAAGGAATTAAGATGTGAAAATAAAAATCCCTACCCAACCTCTGAAACAGTAGCTGAGCTCTAACAACTGCAAGACAGCATTCCTGATAAAGGGATATAATGTGATGCTTTTTGTTTCTGTACCATCTTAACATGTATTCTCTATAAAAACCCAAACCCAAAAACCAACCAAACAAAAAGCAAACAAAGAAAAAACCACTACACCAAAACCAAACCTGACTTCTCATCTCTGGAAACCTGTGGTGGACAATCTCACAAGCAAACAATGCAAATAACAGAAAATGAAAGTTAGGAAGACAGTTAAAAAACCCAAACAGCTGGCGTAGCATTGCCAAGACCAAAGACATATAGGTCTCTGATTTTATGGAAAAATTACTGATGCCTACAATTCAGGTGGTGATTCTCTGTCAGTTGAGTTGGTAACCTTAAGTTGTGAGAGAATGCTGTGCTATCATGTAAGTTTCCATAAAACTCCAGTTTAGAAATATGTATTTAAGAAGGGATGTTAATGCTACATGCAGTGTAGTTTACAGCACTACAAAGATGAAAAAAAAAAAAGGAAGAAAAAGAAAATATTTAAATAAACAATAAATACCTGCTCAGGTTCTACCTCCCTTTTGTTTTCATAAAAAACAGACTACATATATTTAAAGTAATTTTTGAACTTAACAATAACAACACTTTCTCTGCAACTCTTCTGGCATTTTCACTCAAAACCAAATGATACTAGCACTGGGAAACAAAATCCCTTCAACATATCTTTTGACAGTTTTAAATGTCTTCCTTTCCTTAACCTACTGTCCCTAAAGTTAAATATTCCCAACAAGTTAAATATTTGACATCAAAATACCTGTAACTGTGATACTGCCTGTGGAAAAAATCTGTAAAGTAGCTCTGAGAGTTTTTATTCTGTAACACACGGCAGGATGAAGTTCTGGTTCATAACTAGAAAAGAAAATAAAAGGTAAAAAAGATAAGATCTAGAACTAAAAATGAAAAATCTTAAATATACCAAGACAACAATCCTTTAAAATCCTACCATACCTTGCATGAGGTCTGTTATTCTTCGTAAATTCTGGCAATCTGATCTCAAAGGGCATGTTGCACACTGCTAAAACATTCACAACTTTAAAATCTGTGAAAATTACCTTTTCAAAAGAGAGGAAAAAAAAAAAGACATTAGAAATTCAGTTTATAGTGAGGCAGATGTACGGGTTGCAAAAAACCACAAAAGTTAGAAGAATATTAATTAGAATACTAATAATTAAAACTTTGTGATTGATGCATTTCTAATAGGATTCTAAGCAGTACTTAATGGCCTCAAATGGTTTACTTTATCTTTCTACAGTACAGTAACTGTTGAAGTAGGTAACTTCACAGTTCATTATATGGTTATTCAACAGTTTAAGAATGAGACAATAAACACCTCCAAATTGAAAATTAACTAAATTAAATGGCTCATGGAACATCAATATGAGCAGAGAAAAAGCTTTTATCTTGTTCTTACAAGAATCTTATGTAACTGGGAAACTTCTTTAATGTCTTGTGCTATACAGCACTTTTATCAAAGCTAAACATAAAACAAAAAAGTGAAAATTGTCTTGTTTCAAATCTCGAGTGGCCAGCTGTTCTTCTACTCCACTATTTTGTGAAACCCATCTCAAACTACTGCCCTTGCTATTCTTTACTACGGCCATTTTATAGATGACAACAACAGACAATTCCTAAACAAATACACTGCTGAGAAGTCAGTGTTGTCAATATCACTGAAGAAACTTGTGTTCATTTTCAGAGACTGTCTAAACATAAAATGACCAGTAAATGAACAGTAAAAAAATGTTTAGAAGGATACTACCAGAAGGAACAACTTAGCCTTATAAAAGGTCAACTATCAGTTTCATCTTCTAAATACATTCCACTCAAACTGCTCATTTCACAATAAAATTTGGTGTGTCCACCCTGGAAGCACTGTTCAGTTCACTGATTTAATGTTCCATTCCAGCTTCAAAAGGCTGGGTCTAACATACGCATTTGTAACAACAACAATGTCTAATTCTGCTTGTGTCTGATGCAGCAATCACTGTAACAGCCTGTCACCACTGCCTTTATGTGCTACAATCAAAGGTAGCCTCTCCCTGATGAAGGACAGCTACTGTACCTATTTGTCTGTCCATAAATGTAAACTATGGGTAAACAACATAACTGACTACAAGGAACTTTTAGAGTACTAAAATGTGTTGGTTTAAATCATTCACGTTGCTGTTCTTCAACCTTTACTATGAAAGGCAAATAGTGTTTTTGACTGGTAATGTTAACCCAAACCCAGAGAAGATCAAAAATAAAAATTTAAATAAATAAATAACTTAAAAAAAAAAAACAACCCACAGGATTTCATGTCCTAAGTATTTTATTTGGCTTATTTCCTGCTGCGCAGAAGCTCTTTTTTTTCCCCCTCTTTAATTAAGGAAGCTCAAACTTGCCCTTAATAAGATAGACACATCAGGAATAAAGGAAAACTATGTTCAAATGACAGTTAGGTTTATACTCTTCAGCACTCCTTCCAAATAAATATTTCAAGATATTGTAAATTCTATCCAAGAAACATCTGTGGGTAGTTCATTTATTAAACAAATTTTGTTGTTCGTTAGCCAGTGAAGAAGCACTACTCTCAGCTGCCAGATGAAACTCAACTCTGCAAAATAAACCAGCTCCTCTTAAACCAGCATCTGGAAAACGTGTGCTGACACAAAAGGGGCATCTGAGTGAAAACATGCTCACTGCTAAATAGCCATGCTTCCTCATTTTTATTTATTTATTTCAGAAAAATGGACTATTGGCATTGCTTGAGTCACACAAGTCCGTTTGCAGTAGAATTACCTGAAAACCTAGTTTCTGTAGACTACGAGCTAATCGTCTGGCACCAAATTTAGCTTCTTCTTCACTATAAAGGAGAAAGAAAAGAGCCTAGCATTAACAGAAATAAAGTATATATTCATGTGCACACAACACAAAAGCCACTCAGACTACAAAATGAACTGTTATATCATGTAGTGTATGATCACATGGACAGCCTTCATTTTATCCTACTGTATGTATCACTTTTTAACTAGAGATTCAAATGGAATCCTTTATGTTCTGTTTGAAGAATATCTTTGCACTTGGCTCCAGCTGAAGTGGGAAATGTATGCTGATGATACATGACGCTAAACATTCTTAGCAGTCAAATATGATCTTGGGTAGCCTGGAGTTAACATCCTGAACAAACATCTTCCGTTCCGAGACAGAGGTCATACACAGAACGCATCCAAGTTTATTATTGCACCTTATCCTCAAGCCACAATGCAGGCATATCTTAAAGGAATTCAGCTGTTAGGAGTTTAGTGACTCTCAGATGCATCTGATCTCAGACTTCTTTCTAGTCCTTCACACTGTGCAACTTGATTAAATTCAGGTGGGTTTTCACAAAAGAATAAGAAATATCCCTCAAGAAAAGGTCATCCCTTCCCAAGTTTCAGTTTCTGGCTAAAAGCATTGAATTCTTAAAGAGTTCTCAAATCAAATCTCTAGGATTTTCCCCCTAAAGTAGTTTTCCCTGCTGCTCTCCCAGAAGGCTAAATGGATGTTGCTTAAGATTTCAACTTACTTTGAGGCAGATGCTTCACACATAAAATTTCCTCCTAAATACATAGCTTGGCAAGGATCTAAGTGTGATCCAATGCAAGTGAATCTTACCAGTTTTAAGGACTGCTTCTTGCCATCTTCTTCATTTACAACGTTATATTTTAAAATAGACAAGAATTTACAGTTAGAGAAAGAATCCTCATGAACTCACCTTGTGGCTCCTGTGCAAATAACTTTTCCTGAGGACCAAATTGTGGCCGTAATTCTAGGTTTCCTAAGCTTCATTAATACTTTCTAAAAATGAAAAATAAAGTGAAAGAATTAGGAATTAGTGGTAATTCAATTCATATTGGAATAAATAAATAAATAAACAAACTGTTAGCCTTGAAGTGTTCCTTCATGTCTTTCAGTAATTAAAAAAAAAAAAGACAAAAACCAAAAAACAACTCAACAGCTCCTGAGAAGAGCAAAATAAGCATGGAATATTTCAGCCAATGATTCAGTGTTCACAAAACAGATTAAATGATGGTATGTTCCTCTGAATAAAAAGTTGAAAACCACAACCATTGTGCCTTTTTTTTTTCTTTTTTTTTTTCTTACAGTGACTCCCACGTTGCTGACTCCCTATTGGGATATATTTTCTTGCAAAAAGCATCAAATTTGGGGAATCAAAACGGACCCGGAAGTGTAAGAGATCTCATCACATACCCTACACCCACTATTCACCTCAGTAGTTGCAGTTGGAGACAGTATTTACCCACTCCACTTACTGTATAGTTAACGTATAACAGACTAAATGTCTGTCAAGACAGAAATACAGAAATTTAATTGCTCCTCTGTCCACCATACACAGATATCAGATACATGGAATGTTTAGTTTAAGGAACATTCAAAAAAAGAGAAAACTGTGGTATGTTGAATCACTTACCCCAACATCACGCTTGTATATCACATTTGCTCCTTCTAATGCAATCTTCCTCAAGTTTAAATGACATCTTGTTCTAAAAACACACACTACGTTTGTGATTAAAATGTCCAGTGCAACATCACTGTCAGCATCCATTGGGGTGATTTACAACTCAGTCTTCCCACAAGCTCACCATGAAGATCACATCCTGAGAAACAAACATGGTAAAATTAACAGGCAATTTTCTATTGGTATGTTTAACACCACTGCATCCATTCATCCCTTAGAAGAGATGAGAAGCAGAAATAATTACAACCCGACTCATTTAAGTTAACTGTGTGTGGGGAGGGGGCATGTCTGCATCCTGTACGCTAGAAAATAGGTTACTGGTTTGAAGCCATGTTGCCAGACTTGATAGAAATAAAGTGTGCCTATTATATATAGATATAAAATATTTAAACTCACCAGTTAAATATGTTACAACTCTTACCAACTATATTAGGGCACAATAAAGATTACTGAAACTTTTTCCATAGCTCCAGTGGATAATCTTTCCTCAGCTCATTTGAGGATGTCATTAGACACCTCAGGATAATGCACTTCTCTGACTGCTGGAGTTGATAATTCTGAACAGCTTGACATTTCTGTTGGGATGGACGAGCCCGCTGAATAACTCTGAACATGGGTTACGCAAACTGCAGCCTGTAGACTGCCTGCTACCACAGCTCTCCCATCTTCATCCAGCACTCTTGGCCTATCTCTTCCAATACAACAGCATAATGTCAACTTACAAAACGTCCTGGTGGCAGCAACAGCCTGGGCTGAGCCTCAGTGGCCTCTCACCCCCTTCTGCACTGCCCACAGGCACTGAACAGAATGAACGTATTGTGTGTGCAGACTAAAATCAAGTGTTTCTGAGGAAAAGCACAAGTAACTGTGAAGGCACAGGATGGCCACCCAGTGCACACACAGCAAACCTAGGGCAGCCAGGAAGTGTCCAGTCTGCCCGTGCATGTTGAAGGTGACACTCCCAACACACACCTCAACCAGGGGGAGAGGATCATAAAACAGGGAGTTGGGCTACCCCTCAGGCCAGCCCACAACTGCTGGACATCCCTTCTGTAAGCATGCCAAAATGAATACAGCATTCTTCTTGTATAAATCTCAGGTGAAGTATTTGGGGAAAGTAGAAGGAAAAAAAAAAGAGGAAGAACATTGGCATATAGTGAAAAGGACATATCAAAATACTGTAGTTCATTAAGGAATTTTTCTTTCTAGAAAAAGGTAAAAATCTTAGTTTTACTCCAGGAGAAGTCACTTAAATAGAGCATAGCTTAAGAGACAGAGGCAAGATTATCTTGATCTTCATCTAAAATTTTAGTAGCATCTCATCCAACTTGAACACAACAGAAAGCAAAGAGCAAAATCACAGATAAATAGTCAGATATAGGACACACTCTACATGGTCATTGCCATGGAAGAAGCAAGACACTACACATCAAGAACAAAAATGTATGTAACCGACTGTAATGCATTTATAGCACTTTAAATGCTTTGGCCTTATGTTCTACATAGGAAATCTTCAAGATACAAAATCAATCTTATTATCAGTATTTTCATCAGACTTCCTAAAAATCATGCCATAGTCTCTAATCAAAAACTCAGTCAAGGTGCATGGTTGACTACAACTCACTGACAGTGCAGAATAAAAAACTAGGGAGATGTGCATAACGTAGCAGGTCAAATGCTGCGATGGCTGCTGCTTCTACTGCACAGCTTGTTCTCAGCTGAAAGAATTATTCTGTAATTCTTGGTTTGTCCAGTATAAGAAAAGGCAAGATGGGTGATAACACAGAAAAGAGATAAAAAAAATAGCAAGAAAAAAAGCAGGAAAAAACAATGGCTATGTGTAGGCGTGGAGAGGAAAGCAGGCAAAACCAAGAACAAACAGTAACTAATTAGTATTCCCAGATTTATTTTTTTTTTTTTAACCAAAAAATATATGAATCCTCGGTTAGAAATTACTTTTCCCATCTGGTTTTGATGGACTAATACAGATTGAGTTAGCAATTTATGGCACCAGATCCAAAGATAGCACATGTGCAGATTTTGAATGGCATGCAGGCAGGGCCAGCACAGAGCAAGGAGCTGGAAGCTGTGGCATCTTCAGAAAGGTATTTATTTTCCACCCTGGCTCCAACTCCTGGCTCTCATTAAGTTCACTTACTGGAACCCAGGAATGATTGCTGTATGAGAGAACAAGATACCTCGAATCAGCAGCGTCTCCCAATTAGCAGCAAGCTTCTGCTGTCACCCTCAATCTCTACATTCTGAAAGAATAACACCGTCATGCATAACACACTTGAAAGGCTGCTAAGCTCTAAGCAAACCATAATACTGTATGATAACGTCCCCATAAAAGTCTGATGTCTTGTCTTAAACAGATCTGGGGAGAAGCGTCACGTGCTCATTCAGAACAAAGGAAAGTGGTTGAAAGAGAGGAAAATTACAATTTAAAAGGAAAAGATCTATCATTAAAGGGGGATCTACAGGCAAAAAAAGAACATTAATATGCCATGGAGCCATCAGAAGGATGTTTTTGGCAATTGTGTTGTATCTTGGTTAGAAGTACAATCTACTTGCATAGATTTTAATGGGAGGAAAACTTACACATTTCAGTAGAGTGCCCCATTTTCATGAGCCATGTTCTGAAAGTTCAAGACAACAGATATTTAGGGAGGAGCTCTAATTTTAAATTTAATTTGAGCTGTAGCTAGTATTTCAGACTATATTTTGTGACATTCAGTTAAAAAGGGACATAATTTGCCACAGAAGCAGTATCTGAACACAGCATAAAAACACTGAAAACTGCCTATATTTTACTTTAACATTACTTGATCTAATAGAATCATCTCATGATTAAACTTTTCACTCAAATATTGAACATTTCAACTACTAGTTATGAAGTTTTTCACATTTGTATTGAGAAACACTTTATTTTCTGCTCCTAAGTACTACCCTTGTTCTTTGAGAACCTGAATTTAAGTTTCAGCAACTGCAAATACGCTCATTCCTGTTTAGTATACACATACAGTGTTAACCTCTTCCAAGGCATGATTTAGAAATATTGGGTAAACCAAAATGTTTCTAGACTTGGACACTTCTGTCCAAGCAGTGAGCGAGCATAATCTATTAAAAGGAATGCCTAAGGCAGAGGTTGTAATGTCTCACACTGTACTGAAAACAAAGAAAAAAAAAAAAAAGAAAAAAAATCTAGAGAAAAAGACATCCTGCTACCCTTCTTTGGGAAGGCTCAAAGAAATATGAATTCATAGAAGCCATGTCAACAGAAGCAAGCTAAACGGTTGGTTTTTGGGTTTTTTTTTTTTAATAATAATACATGCACTATATATAAAAAAATAATATTCTGAAGAACATGTTTATAAAAAAGGTGTAACAATGGGGAAGGGAGAGGGAGTTGTTCTTATTTATACATATGTCCAGTAGCATGGTGAGCTGGAATACAGGAGTCCTAAACAACATTCTCATCCTCCTCTTTCCTAGTTCTCTCTTATCTTCTGTGCTATTGATACACACTCCTGTATCCCTGCTGTGTAGGCCTGACTGCTATTTCCCAAAGCCTGAATTTCTGCATTTCTGTCTCCGGTCTTCAAAATGGGGAAAATAATGTTCCCACGATCTTACAAACACATTTGAAGATCAAGCAACAGCCTTACATGCAAGTCTGTTACTATTCCACATTTATGCAGCTACACTTGCAGAACAGAGGGACTGAGTAGAACCCAAATACCTGGTTCTTTCCCGTTCTGGATTTGCAAATGTTTAAGGGCTCAGTTTAGGTTTTGTTGATTAATTTTGGCCACAGGTTCTCTCATCAGAACTTTGGAATTTCAGCAGCTTAAATCTAGTTTCTAAAGTGATGTTTTGCCACTCAACGCTAGTTTAATAATATGCTAAAATTGACAAGAAAGTAATTTACTTGTCTATATGTGCAGCATTTCTTTTAAATTATGCTCTTCATTCAGCTTTCTCCAGTGCAAGAAACTAGGCAACTTTGATTTCAAGTTCTCTTGCAACAGAGAAAAAATGATAAATACATCTCTGCAAAAGTTTGTATTACTTTATTTTATCAAGGACATTTTAAAAGTTTATTCTTTCTTTTCAGCATCTATTTCTGGGATATCTCTGGAACATTGCTGTAAGGAAAGAAAAAAAAAAAAAGAGGAAGGAGAAAAAAAAAGTAGGTGGGTAAAACATGATAATGAATATAAAAAAAACTCAACAACAAAAGCTAACTCAAGCATATCTGACACTGTGAAATAAAGAATTCTACACTGAAACTAGAGAAACTTCCCACACTAAGAAATACTTTGCAGGAAGGAACGAGCACTCAAATTTTTAAACAAAGCATTACCCATATATCCCCAGTTAGGACCAGGGTCATACTATTTTAGATACTATATAAACACACATGAAGACAAACACCCTGCACTGAAATCTTACAATCTAAAAAAAAAGACAGTGCTCTCTGTCTTCAAAAAGTTCTAAACCAGCCATGCCATCATCATCAAAGAGAGAGGAAAGGCACTTGGGATAGGGTATATAAACAAAGTATTATTTTAAGCTTTTGTCTACCTTTGATCCGAGAAACTTGAAGCTATAAAGGTAGATGGGAGTATCTAACAATGGTTACGTTAATGTCAGAACAGTTTAATAAACACTTTTTTTCACCAGCAGCCTATGTGTAAGCAACTTCTACTGGTTATTTTTAACCTTGTTCCAAAGCAGTTCACTGACTGACCAACCCCACAAAAAAAAAAAGTTCCAGCATCCCAGCTGAAGAGATATGTGTCACTACTGTGCCAGTAGGCATTTGTCAAACTAATGCTTGAAAAGCATTTTTGAAGTTAACAAGAATCTCCATATGAGAACAGAGAACACACAAAATAAAGCCCATCAGGAACAAGAGAAGTTGATCACATCCTTCCACTGAAGGTGCATTTTTTAAGATTTGTGTTCAGCCCCTGAGGAAACAGGTATGTATGAAACACTGGAGGTGACAGACCTTTGAAAGATGCTTGAACTCTTGAACACAATCACAGGGACAGGTAAACCACATCCCCAGACTGAGAGCATTATAGCTACTACTGTCTGTATAGAAAATCGTCTGGTCCAAATGACTTTCTTTCTTACAGACATTGAGCTAGAGTGGCATGCTTTTACTTCTTGTTATCTCTAGTGTCAAGTTAAATTGTCCCTAAAGCCAAAAGGACATCCTGAAGCTAATACTCTCACCTTTCGAGGTCTGCAGTCATGACTAAATCCTACAGAATAAAATAAATCTATTGTGGAGAAGAAGAAAATTTCCAAATACACATAAACCCAATATTAAAGTAAGGAATCTGCCCAATTAGACCAGTGCACAGAATGATGATACCATCTATACCGTAGGCAAGCAGAACACAAATGCCCAATCCTGTTGTCAAATCTCTTGGATAACTCTAATGCATCTCCATGGACTTGGGGGTCTTCCAACACAGATCCAGTTGCAGGAATAAAGCCTAACAGTTTATAGAGCAAGACCAGGAAGTCTATTTTAAAATAACTCATAACAAATAATGTTCCTCAAATCTTTCTCATCAAAAGTGTCTGTTCATATTCAAAGCAAAATTCACTTGCATCCACTTCTGTGACATCTTTCCCTTATCCAGCAACAGTCAAATGCTGTGCATTAAGAACAATCCTTCTGGTCTTTATGGTGTGTGCAAAATTGTCCTTAGTATGATAAAAGTCTGAGCCAACAGGTTAAGTGGCCGTTACAACTTGATAAAACGTTGTATTAAAAAAAAAAAAAAAAAAAAAAAAAAAAAAATCTATTTTGCTCCTACAAAATATTTTACCACCACAGGTAAGCCTCTCATCCCCTTCCCAGTCAAACGTTTAACCCTTGTGCATCTCGACTGAGGAAACAGAAGAGTTCTACCTATTCGGACAGCTGGAAATCTCACTCAAAGCCCTGCATGTACCAGTGTCACAACACTCAGGATACCAAGTAATTATTTCCCGAACCCCCGCTTCGACCTCAGCCAAAAACTTCCCCGGCCAGCCCAGCAGAAACAAAGCGCAGGCTGCGGCGGCCTAGCCACGCCAGTCTCGGCCGCTCGGCAGCGCTGGGTTACGCCTGCGCTTCGTTACCGGGAACGGTATTTCGGCGGACTAGGGCACGGGGAAACCGGTGCTCCGTGCGGAAACCCCCCCAAGGAGCGGTTCGCCTCCCCTGGAGAATACTCTGCCCACCTCCCCCTCCCCGACTTGGCGGCCCCAGTCACGCATCGCCCGGCCCAGGGGGGAACGGCACCGCGGCGGGAGGAGCCGGCAGGGCCGCGACGAGGCGGAGGAGCGGCGGGAGGCCCCACGTCGCCTCCCTCACCTTCACCGGGAAGGGCCAGGGCGTGGAGGTGGGGAGAGGGGGGGAAGCCGATGGGGACGGAGGCGCACGCGGGGCCCAACGGCCGCCTCGGCGCGCGCGAGCGGCGGAGCTGCCACCCGCAAGTTGGGGCTATAGGTCCCGCCGGGCCGGGCCCACCAAGGCGACGGCGGCAGGGAGGAGGAGAAGGAGGAGGAGGAGGTGCGCGGACCGTTGGCGGGCGGCAGCCGTTACCGTGCGGGCGCTCGGGAGTCTGTGCGGGCGGCGGTTGGTCGCGGCGGGGCGGAGCGGGGTGCCGGTTGCTAGGCGCCCCGCCGCTGGCGCCCGGCGGCGTTCCGAGTCCTGGGCCGAATCCCCACGACAATAAACATCCCACAGCGCCGCGGGCATAGACGCGGCGCCGGCTAGAGCGGCCGCCGGAAGTCACGGCAGCGGGAGGAGAGGGGGGAGGGGGCGCGCTAGCAGCGCATTTCCGCTTTCGTCTGCCGCCCCCTGAGGCGCGGCGGGCTGAGGGTGGCGGTATCGCCCGGGGCGGGGAGGGTGAGCGGGCGGCTCCAGCCTGCCCCGTTGTGGCCTGACCGGGCAGTTACCGCGCCGGCCCTCGCTCCCCGCTACTGACGCTTGCTACTGCCCGCCGCTTTTTTTAGTCTTGGCACTACCTCAGTCACCCCTGCCCGAGGCCGGGAACAGCGAGGCTTTTACCCTCAGCTGCGCTATGGCGCCCGTCGTGTAAAGCCCCTCGGCACCCGCCTTGCTTCAGAGATCCCGAGGCAGCTGCCGAGGCCGCGCAGAAAACGGGGGAATTTTCTGATATATTTTTTCCATCTGTACGACGGGAGGACTGGCTGTGGGTCACCCTCGAAGCCCTTGCCTGCACGCCTACTGCCCGGGGACCTGTGGTACACAGCGATTGGCCAGTTGATACAGGCTTAATCCCAAACACATCGTCTGAGGTAGCACCTTTGCTAGCAAACCGGCAGGGGATCTGATCCATTTTGCAAATCAGATGTTCATGGCATGTACCTAGTGTTTCTGTGGGGCTACTTGCCTTCAGACCTCTTTAACTTGGTACACTCTGACCACTATCATGGCTGCTTCATGTGCACTTTCTGATTGACCCTGGTCAGTGCTGGTCTTGACAAAATCTACAATAGAAAAATAGAAATGTCTGGGTTGGAAGGGAGCTCTAGAGGTCATCCAGTTCAACCCCCCTGCTGAGAGCAGGGACATCCTCAACTAGAGCAGGTTGCTCTAGTCAAGCCCCACCTTGAATGTCTCCAGGGATGGGGCTTCAACCACCTCCCTGGGCAACCTGTTCCAGTGCTCCACCACTCTCCTGGTAAAGAACTTCCTCCTTATTTCTTATCTAATCCACTCCTTTCTAATTTAAAACCATTACCCCTCATCCTTCCACTCCAGGCCTTTGTAAACAGGCCCTCTCCAGGCTTTTTTATAAGCTCGCTTCAGGTACTGGAAGGTGGCTGTTAGGTCTCCCCAGAGCCTTCTCTTCTCCAGGCTGAACAATCCCAGCTCCCAGTCATTAGTTAGGCCTCAGAGCAACAACATGGTGCCACTGTTGCTGCTGTGTACATGTGCGTTGTGCTGTGGTGGGATTCTGGTCACCACCTCTTGTCTTACAAATGCTTTAAAGATTGTTTAAAATTTAAAGCAATGTTATTTGGTACTGAAGGGAAAGACACAGTGCACACTTTGGGAAGGGGACACGAGGACACATTGGGGGTGGCTGGGATAGCAATGGTTCTCCCTGTCTAGGACAGTCCTCCAAATTTGGCACCACCTCTGCTGCCTGAATGGAGCAGAGCCTGTGATGAACTGCCTTTCAGCTATACTTAACATTTTCTCTCGGAAGAGATGTTTATTGTTCTTCTTCTGGGAACTCAAGGATGAATGAATGTGGCTGCAGTGTGGCCAATTAAACACCCACCACCCAGACAGAGGAATGAAATAAACTCAGGTCGACTTTAGATTTGTAAAGACACATTGGTCTTTATGTGAAAAGTTATGTGTGTATAAGCGTGTAGTGCAGAGTATTCAGTGTATTGGCAATTTTCTGAAATTGAGGTTCTATAATTAATTACTTCCTGTGTGTGAAGTGATAGCAGAATAGTTTGATCAGGACAGAGGGAACAGTATTCAAGTGAAAGTTTGAAGTCCTCAGAGTTGGGGATGTTTTCCTCTGCTAGATGCAACTGAATCCTTGAAATGCATTACTAGGTTCGCTTGTCAAGAAAAATTTTTTCAGATTCTCACTTCAAATCAGCAGCGAGTGTGTTACTGACAGTACTGCTTGATGCGGGATTCGCTTCCTTGTTAGCCAGCTGGCTTCGCAGCAGCGTGCGGCAGCGCTGCCACCCCGCGGCTTCTTCCAGAAACGGTTCCATCGCATCTAGGTGAAGATGGTGAAGCGAGGCGAGCTTTTGGAAAGTGGAACTCTGAATTTAAAGCAACTGTTACCACAGTTCATTAACTCTGCACGGGATCTCCAGCATTTTTATGGAGTGCCTTAAGGATATTTTAATTCTTTATGAGCTTCAGCATAAAGGCTCTGAGTCATTCCAATTAACGGTGCTAATGTGGAGTAGGTTGTTTAGATGTCTTCTCCCTTGCAGTACTTTTGAGGTTCTATACGGCTGTATTAAATTTTTTTTTTTTTTTTCTGAATAGCTGATCGCATAGGCAAGTTATGAAGAAAAGTTTTATAAACCTGATTTTGCTTGAATTCTGCCTAAGCATCTGGTGGGGTTTTTTTTTAGCATACTCATAAAGGTCTACATATATTTGACACCAAGTGTCATATCCACACATATTATATACACATCCATTGTCTATCTCCACATGCTTGCTCTTTTCAGACTATAACTTTTTCTAGCAGGTGTTCACAGAAATGTGCAGTCATCACCAGACATCAAGAATTTATTTATTTATTTAATTACTGAGGAAGAGATGAACCTTTACAATTTCAAAGTTTTATCTGCTTTGTCATACTGAGCTTTCCCCATTCAGACTACAGCATGTTCTGGAGATTGCATCTTTAAATATATATTTGCAAAGTGTGTAAATGTATGCAAGTAGTTACAATCACGTTAACATGGAATGCAAATAAGGTGATTGGACACCTACCTAATTTGATAGTTTAATTTTGACAGTTTATCAGTTATGTCTGCAATTTTATCCCATACCTATATAGTTACAAAACTGGTTATCCTGTCCTTATGTTCACCCTCTCCTGGTCTCCATCGCTCTGTGCAACTCCAGTTTGGCTCTCTGGCTTCCTCCACTAGTACTAATGAGATGTTAAGGATTTCCCACCTGCAGAAACCGTGTCCTCATCTGCTTCTTGCTGTTGCTTATTCTAATTGACCAGATGCTGTACTGACATCAAACAGGGAAGGCACAGAGGCCATTGCTGACACTGTCGCTTCCTTACTATGTGATTTAATTTTCCTATGCCTTTGTTTCTCAATCCATTGTTTGGGAAGTAAAGAGGAGATGGAGGTGTGGGGAGGCTGTTTCCTGTGCATGGAATCATGGGCTGCTTTGGACCATCAGTCCTAGTGCAATTAAAATAAAGATAATCAAACTTTAGGATACCACACATACATTTGTTCAGTAATTACAGCAATGGGAGTGAACAAAGGTGCAATTTCATTATGTTGTTATTCAGCTGTAACAGCAGGTTTCTGTAAAAAAAAAATAAAATCAATGTTCACCAAATAGAAACAAATGCTTGGTTATCTGGATTTGTCTATTTTTAAAGGGTTAATTTTCAATCAGGTAAGATCTAGTGCAAGGTAGACTGTGGGAAAACGTAGGGGGAGAGAGAAAGTTGGATGGCCCCCTGAGGCAATCCACAGTGAAGACTAGATGAGGAGTTTGATACAGCTGCATCTTAAGTACTGTGGGCTCTCTGCAGGAGACTATATTGAAGTATTGGTGTTGAAGAGGAAGTCCCTGGGAGCAACCTGTATCTCACCCATTCTGTAGAAATGACATTGTGTGGAAAAGTCATCAGCTACATGCGTATGATACTGCAGGTTAATTACGAGACATCTCCCAAGCTGGCAGCCAGCAGGGAAAGAGCTTAAATGTGTGGCAGGAGATCAGTCAGACAGGGAATCCTTCGCTCCAGGGCTTAGTTTATCAGGTGAAACTCTAAACTCAAATGCACCTTCTCACACTTCTCTTATGAGGTACAGTATGATAACTCATGCCAGCACTATCAGACTGTTGCCTCCCTGCCTTAAGTGGTACTTCCACAAGCTCCACCAAATTCAAGCAATTCTGTTTAATTCTATAATTTATATTATTTTATAGAGTTGTATTTATATTCAAAATAAACATAGATACTATGTAGTATGTAAATATTTATGCCATATTTTTAACATGGAGTTTATATATTACATTGTATATGTATATATTGTGTAATATATATAGCTAGATATGCTGTTTAATATAAGCATATGAAGAAAAAAGCAGTTAAGTACCCCAAAATAGAAGTCAAATGAGGTTTTTCTTTAGTAAACTTTTCAATAATTTAATACATATATGTAGTTTCATCCTGTACAACTGAATGGTATTTTGAGACTATGCCTACTGACCTTTGTTGACAGTAAAAGAGAAACGTGGTGAAAGTAGTAGAGTCAGAAGACTGAGTGTGAGGGAAATGAGGGAGAAAAGTTTGCAGGAAGATGGTAATGTTGGCTCCTCAGCAGTCTCCCTGCCACGCTACATGTAGCTGTAGCCAAGCAATCTGTGGGTGCTGGCCTTGCTTGCCCCATCTTGCCTCCTGCCCCAGCAGAAAGATGTTAAGCATGCGCAGACAGCACCTGCTGTCTGTCTCAAGCCTTCCCATGGACTTAAGTAAGGGAATATCTCAATTCCAGATCTTGGCATGAGGTTAACACGATGCTGCTCGGCAGTAGCATGAAAGAGATACTCTGAGTGCATATATCAAATTTTGGCACCAGGGAACTCACCGCTCAGGTAGAAGGGGAACTGCAGAGCTTAGTAGAGCTGGGCAACAGATGAACAGAAGTTTTCAATGGCATAATTGAGGATATAAAGTTGTTTAAATCTCCTGTTATGTTTGATCTTGAACTCGTCCTCTTGCTTCTAGTGACCTCTAGTCTTAATTTATCAGTTATGAGATGCAAATAGTAAAGAAGGTGCCCACTAAGAATTTTTGGTCCATAAAAGATAGCAGGTTGATCAAGAAAACAAGTGAGAAGAGCACGAGGTGGGGGTGAGACAAAGGCATCAAGTACCTTTATTGTTCTAGTTTTTATGGCTGCAGTGACACTGATAAAACAGGCCCAAGGCTCATTTTTCATAGTGCTTGGTTGTTAGCAGGGTCTTTGGCATGCCTTTGGCCTATGTGACTAACTTTCTTCTGGAAATGTCCAAGCATGCTCTGGGAATGGTGTGTGCCAGGGACTGTTCTTACCCTTTGCTGACTGTGGACTAAAACACAGGTATATTTGGATGTGACCCTGGCCATGGCACTGGTGGTTGGAGTCAACAGTCCATAGTCTGTTTTATCTATACTAGCAAGTATAAGTATAGATAGAGAGGATCCTTCCCTACACCCTTCTCATTCCTACCTTTGTAATGAATTCAATGAGCAAAGATCATTGCTGATTTCAGTGTGCCTAGAACTGCTTGTAAGCTTGTGCACCAGAAGAGCTGTCACCCTAAGCCTATATTGATCTTATGTGTGAACCTTCAGCCAGTGAGTTGTCAGCTCTGCACCTCTTTTTCTTCCCATCTGTATAATGATAGCGACCTCCTATAGAAAAACATTTGGTCATGAGGTGACAGCAAGTGGTAATAAGGTAACTGCCATCTTCTGTTTCATTTTTGTATTGACTCCGAGGTGGCAGTGGTATAAAAGTCCTTATGTAAGAAAGAAACAACATGTTACTGGTGAGGAAGAACTGTTCCCATACTGGTCAGCTCAGCTGTCAACAAGCATCACAAGAAACAGGATGCTGAAGCAAGAGGCCGCACTGACACTTGGATCGCTTGTTGCGCACGATGGCCTTCGCCTCATCCCTGACGGGGGAGGGAAGTGCCGCCGCAGCAGCCTGGGAAGCCATCCAGTGGGACAGTTATTTGTGTGAGTGCATCCCTGGGAACATTCGCTGCCTGTGCCCACTCCTCCTCCCGTGCTGCTGCTGTGCAGGATTTCACAGATGTTCCTCCCAGAGAAGGCAGCTGCAGCTCTCAGCCTCCCAGTTTCCTTCTCCCCGGTGGTCTGGTCCCACCCGGCTGTGATGGAGCTGCTGATAGTTCTTCCCTTCCCCAGCCCATCCTTTCACAAGGACTGATCAGTAGTAGTCAGAGGAAGAGGATTGTTCTGTGCCTTTTTCCCCCCTTCCTCCTGTCTCCTGGCTGTGTAGCTGTACCCTTCCATTTTTTATTTTTTTTTCACTAGTGTTTCTGATCCTTGTTTTTTAAACAGCCTATAAACAAGCAAGAGAAAACTGAAGTGTGTAGATAATCCGTATTTATAGTTGGATATGGTCTTATAGTTTATATAGCAGCCTGGGATGTAAATAAGTGTTGGGTATTTTTCTTCTTGCTTAAGGAAAATAGCCTTATAGAATTTAAAGTGAAGGAAAGGTTTGCACTGTTTTTTATTCTTCTGCTTTTGTTATGATCTCTTTTTTCCTCGCAAGGAGGTTTGGATCTCTACATTCCCCATGCAATGACAGTGTAGCTGTGTGCTCGCATGTGCATTGGCTTGAAAATGTATTTCATCTGTTTACAAGTTTCAGTTTAAGGGCAAAACCCTAAGGCAAGAAAATGCGTCATCTCAGGCCTGTTGTGACCCTAGGGTATGTCCACGCCGCATTTGGGAAATGCGATGACTGCATGCCTAGGCCTACAAAGTCTTTTTTTTTATAGTTAGCTCAGATATACCAGTGTCTGAAGCGAACTAAAGAAAAATCATTTACTTGCAAAACTTTGCTGGATTTGGAGTCTGCCAGCAGCAGTCCTCACAAAGGTAACCCAAGATTTTTTCACATCTCTCCCAAAGCAGAAGTTTTAGATCAGACCTATGACATCTTCTCAGGGTTGCAGAAATTCACCAAGCCGTAACACACCAATAGCTTGGCAGCACTAGATACAAAAAAAAAAAGTGATTATCACTGGTTGTGCCTCCTCCCATCCGTAAAGCATGCTGGGCAGAAGAGCACAAAGCAGTCCACGGATGAATAGTGAGCACAAAGTTGTATTTACCCTGTGGGTCTGCATTTGGCAGCACAGCCTTAAGAGAGGAACAGTCAGTGTTACATGACTAGCCATGAACAGGGACAATTCAAATCTCTGGCTGCTGGGACAATTTCTGTATGGAGGTTTTTCTGGGTATGTAAATAAATGGAAATTACAGAATGCTCTGCTGTTTGGTGCCACAAATTTCAATTCCATTGAAATTTAATTTCATTTCAATGTCATTGAAATTTCATTTAAAAACCTGTCCCTTTTGGGAGACTGTAAGTGATGATCTACATTCAGATATCCAGACAGAAATCAGAAATACCCTGCACTTTTATAAGGTTATACCCTCCACTTGTACACAAGATATATGTAAGCTTTGTTCTCTTTTAGACAGCTTATTACCTGTAATTAGCTCCCATCTTTTGCATTTTTTTTTTCCTCTACAAAGATTTATGAATTGCAATGACAATGAGGTTTTGGGAAAGATTACCTTTTTAAAAATATTCATTTTAAAAATGATTCATTTGCAAGGAAGCATATTTTTCCAGGCAGACACAACTGTGGAGTAACCAATACGAATGCTTCAAACAAACCTATGCTTGTGATCCTGTCACTTTATCTGGGATTCAAACAAGCTTCTCTACAGAAGAAACCACACAGATTTTCTGTCCTTTTAATTTCCAAGGTGAGCTGGGAAATTCAACCTTGGAGGTACTTTAAAGAATAAATTATCTAGTGTATGTTCTCCTTGTGCACCTTACACCTCGGGGGCATGACCATCACTGTGGCCTTGCTGCCCCAGTTAGCACCCAAGACAGCAAGGCATTGTGCAGGTGTCTGCAAAGTGGTTTTCTTGCTATGATGATCTTCAGGCTGGCAGATTTCCATCCCAGAGAAAGGATAAGATAAGCCTAAAATGTGTGTTCTGTAAGGGATGGAAAAATGCTTGCTCCTAAAGACCTTACTGACTGAAAACTGCTGCTAAGGAGTACAGCATGAGCACCGAACCCGGGAGCCGGAGCACTGAGTGCAGCTCTGCAAATAAAAGATTTTTTTAATTCTCTATCTCATCTGAAATAATGGTCATGAAGTAGTGGAACTGGGTTTCCTTAAAAAAAAAAAAAACAAAAAAACCCAAAAACCAAAAACCAAACAACCCCCCCACAAACCAGTATTAAAATCAGATGGGGCTAAACTATTTTTAGAGAGTTCTTATCTTAAAACTCTGTCTGTAAGCAGGTTTTCTATGAACTTATATCCTGTAACTGAAGCAGAGTTTGAAGCTTCATCTACAGCTGGAACTCTGATCTGTATGCTTTCATAGCTGGTAAGGGCTGAGTTCATGTTGAAACCTTTCCTTTAGTTGCCGAATTTAAAGACATTTTTTCCTTTCTCAGCTGCCTGTTTTCACACACACACACACACACAAAAAGTTATACCTATTTAGTTATCTTTGAGACCTCTGTCAACTTCAGTTGAAATCAGGCAATGAGTTCAAGCATTATAGGGAGAGAATGTATACAGACACTCATGCAGCTGCATCTACATCCATGTAGATACAGAAAGATAAATCAAGGCAGTTTTGTTTCCACATGGAGAAGGGGTATAAGTATATTTTGATAAATATTAAAATGCATCACCTTGTATGGAAAAGCAATACAACAAACAAAATATTTTCTTTAAAATAATTTACATAAATATTTAAATGAATTCCCTCTTTTCCCGTAGCACATTTGCAAGCTCCTTTCAAAATCATCAGTTGCTTCAGTCAGACTAAACATGTATTTTATGTTTGTAATTTTTTTTCTGTAAAATTGCACTCAGCAGTGAGGAAGAGATACATGATAGGACTCTTAATTCATCCAAGAAACTTGGGCCATTAAAGTCTAACTGCCAATACTGTCAGGGCTGTGCCCTTACACAAGAAGTCAGTGGACCAACAGTTCCCAGCCACATAAATGCCTCTAAAAAATATGTTCGTTGTCTTCAAAATGGAAATAAAGTCACTAATTGTTTTACAATCAGAGTAAGGCTGATATTTACCCTTTGGTGTACGGCTGGTTGCTTTTGTTTATTGCTGGTTTCTTTTTGCCTTTTTTGTTTGTTGCTAAACTGTTGCTCAGAGACAAGGACTGAGGAAGGTGGAGGATGCCTGAGGAATATTTTAGTCCCCAAGAGACTTGCAATATAGACTGCTGGATAAAGTGAAGAGCAGCATTAGAAATAACAGTGTCTACAGACTCCTCTTACCATTCCACTTGTGTTGCAGCTTTTGGCACATGGTTGCGGCTGTGTTCCTCACATTTCACGGGATACTATTGCATTTCTCCCTTATCTTTCTCCACGCTGTGTTTCAGGTGGCAAATGAACAGTGAACATAGCTAACTAAAAAAGGGTGTGAAAGATGCTGAGTGCAGTTAGTAAACACTTCAAAGCAGGGTGGCAAAGAAGCAAGTGTGAAAATATTCAGAATTTAACTCTTAATTTTCTGTATATCTCAGATGCCTATCAATTCTGCTTTCTAGAAGGAAAACAGCACCTTGCTATGAGCCTCAAGCAGGCATTAGCTAGTATGGATTTAAATTGAGATCCTGGTTAAATCCAACAGTTAATTTCTATTTAGTGGGCAAATGCAATGGTTAAAAAGGCATTTGTGCATTTGCTGTTATCAGTCATTTGCTCTTAGTTTATGGTCATAGAGCTCTATTCTGTCTTCGTTTAAGAGAACAATTCCCATTAAATTTTTCAATTTCTGTGGCAAGGAAATCAGGACTTTCCACTGTGCTTACTGGTAGTTGCTCATCTCTTCAGCAAGAGCTGTGGCTGTTAAAGATGGTATGTTTGGCAGTAGTCAAAGTTGCGTGTGTAACTGCTTGTCTCAACTGGAGCAGCCCCACTCACAACAGAGAAGTTGTACATGGTTAGACCAGAGGCGAGGAGGTCTGCTTTTAACTGTGCGGGATGGAGATAAATCTGTGAAAAAGTGAAATTAAACAGCGCTTCCCTTCAAAACCATTAGGACGATGCAGGAGGCCCTGGCGCTTTCCATATGGAGGGCCGAGATGTTTGCACAGCCCTCGGTTCACAGCGAACTGCTTTAATTAAACCTAGCCCACGCATGAACCCGACTGGTGAATTTGGGTCGCCTGGAGGACGCACTACCTCACCCAGTTATCTCGGGGGGAAGTGGGATAGGAGAAGAAACATAATCCAGCCTGCACGGCTGCCCGGGGCGGCTCAGCGCCCGCCTGCGGGGGATGCCCGGGGGAAGCAGCTCCCGGGATGGTCCGTGGCCCCTGCTTTGCCTGTGACCGCGCCCTGGCCCCCGCCGACGCGCCCCGCACCCGCCCGGGACGGAGTGTTTGGCGCTACCCTTCTCCGGCAATGCCCTGCTCTTGGCCATCAAGTATCCAGGTATCAAACGGAACAGGGGGACGGTATTGAAAGAGCAAGTGAAGCGGAAATTTAAAGCCCCTCTGCTAATAATAACAGTATAAATAACCGAAGACGTCTTGTAAACAGTGCGGTCATAACCCTGAAACATTAAACAGCGCGGTGGGATCTGGCGCATCAGCTGCAAGCGGTCGCTGCCGGTGCAGGGGGAGCTTCCCGCACTCCTGTTTATCTCAGCCTCATCTCCCACGGGCGCGCTGATCGATAGAGGGGAGATGTTTAAGTTAAAAATTCCCGGCAGCGAGGGCCGGGGCCAGAGAGGGATCCTCCGTCCGACTGTGCTTCATCAATAGCTAACTGCTCCCGTCCCCGCGGAGCGGCGGGGGCGGCTGGGGAGACTCCCGCAGCGCCCGGGCGCCGCGCGGCGGGGCTGCGTCGGGCTCCCGTGGCGAGGACAGGTCCTGGCCCGGCCACCCCCTCTCCCAAGGATTTGCTCCAAATCTTTAGCTCCGGGAAAACAGCCCTCCCGTGGCCCAGGGCGGGTTCCCCGCAGCGCGCCAGGCGAGCGCGGCCGTAGGTCGGCGGAGGCGCGTTCCTTCCCCCGCCGGGCCCGAGTCGGAAACGAACATTACACCGCTCCGTGTTCAGTGGAAAGGAAGGTTTATTCACAGAAATAGAGCAAAACTTGCTTGAAGAAAATATATCTATATATCTTTAGGGTGAATTACTTCATAGAGATGACTGTCAAAGTCAGTTTTTCTAGGCATCTACATATTTCACAGGTCTCAGACAAAAGATACGCGCGTGGTAGGTTTTGTTTGATCTCTGTCTTTTCTCTAGTAGCGCTTGAACCAGCAAGGCTGTTGTTGCAGGACACTCGACTGTACACGCATTTAATAAAGTTAAATAGAGTCGGGATCTCTCGGGGTGGAGTCTTTGCTAGGGCATATTCGGTCTCCTCTGCGCCGGGAGAGCGGCTCTCCCCGTCGCTCTGCCCGGGGCCCGGGGCAGCGGCGGGGCCGCGGCGTGTCCCTGCCCGCCCCGCCGCCCGCTCCCCGGCCGCGCCGGGACACTTCTGGCCCTGCCGCCGGGGCTCAGGATGCTGTCGGGCCGCACAAGCGGTTTGTGTTCACCACTTCTTTCAGGTCACTCTCGGGTTTGCCGGCTACCATAAAAGGCCAAGTCTGTTGCCAGGAAAAGACACGGGTGGGAAGGGGGTTATATAGGGAAAAATGCACATTGCAACGCTTATTTCGCCAGCGGGTCCAGCTCGGGAGCGACCCGGAGGATCGAGCCCGCCATCCAGCACTTCTGGCGGTGCTCAGCGGGGCTCGGGCTCGGGCCGCTGGCTTCGGCGAGGACCCTTTTGCCGGCGGCTAATGCAGCTTCGCCTCCCAAGCGCGGCGGGCTCCTCCCGAGCGTCCCGGGGTCGACGGAGCCCGTCTGATCGCGGCCGGAGGAAGGGAGCGAGGGAGGGAGAAGGAAGCCTCACTGGCTCCGGCACATCCGCGTCCCCCCAGCATAGCTGCCTCCGGCATCCCCCGCCGTGGGCATCCCCCGCCGGGGGCACCCCGCCGCAGCCGCGCCGCCCCCCGCCTTTGGTCATGTCGGGCGTGGGGGCTCTGCTCGCGGGAGCCGCCTCACGCCCAGCCGCCGCCACGCTGCTTGGGCGCAGGAGCCACCCGGAGGCCCCAGCACCTACTAGCTGCCTTCCCTGCCTTCCCGTGGCTCGAGGGCCAAGTTTTAGTGTGCCTCTGTGTGGGGGCTGGTGGTTATATCACAGTTGGGTGTTGGTTTTGTTTTACTTTATTTTTCTTTCGCATGTTGTTCTGCTAAGGAATTTGTTTTTAGCCAAAAGAATATCTCCCAGGCCCTTATCAGCTGACGGAGCGGGTTATGCACTTTGTCCTCCAGAGTCCAGAGCATAAAAGGCAGAACTGCACCCCAGTGAAGCGTCCCCACAGATCCTCTCTGCCATCTGTTTATTCAGCGGGTCTGCATGTGTGGGCAATGTAAAGGCTGGATGTCTAAAAACAGCTCAAGCAGATCTTGCCCACCCCCAGTTTGTATCAGTTGCTCATATTTTAGAGCTGGAAATTGGATGTTTTCTAGTGGCCAGGTATGAAGAAGACACCTCAGACTCATGAAAATTTTCTGCAGGTGGTGGGAGCAGCAGAACAGACACCATGAATCCCAGGGAGGATTTGCAGAGTGTGCATGGGGCAGACACCTGCCTTGGGGAGTTACACACTGGTATTTATTTATCCTTTGCCAGTTTACATGGGTAGGAGAAATGTCATGGACCCAGCAAATCTGAGCAGCTGAGCACAGAGCCCCAAGAACTCAGTGTTTAAAAAGCCAGGGCTTGAGTGGACTATTATGGCAGGAAACTTTACAGTAGAGAGGAGGGGTGAGGATAAATCCTAGGTCCTTGATGTGGATCCCTCCTAAAATACACCTTTCTGTACCCAAATTCCTATACTCAGTTGCTGCAGGTAGAAAGCCTTCATCAACCTGCTGAGGCATTTCTGGGGCAGTAAAGCCTGTCCTTGTCTATCTGTGGCCAGTGTGGCCCCTGCCTGTCTCTTGGAGGGGATTGCCTGGAGCAGTGGATGGGGCCCGCAAGGCTCAGCTCTTGGGGCATATTGTAGGAGAACAGCTGGGAGCCTGTCCCCTCACATAGTACCCCTTGCCACCCCACTGGCACCACACTATCTGGCACAGCGAAGGTTTCTTCTCGCGCATGCCCCATCCCAGCTTCTCGCCCGCCTGTCCCCATGCAGTGCCTGCTGCCAGCGGGCCGTGACTTACCAGATTGACTGGGTGGATGTAGCCATTTTCGTACTTGTCATTGGCCAGGATCTGCCTCAGGTGAGCAATGTAGCTGGAGGCCAACCTCAAGGTGTCCAGTTTGGAAAGCTTCGTGTCTGGAGGCACCCATGGCAGGGTGGTCTTAAGCCTGGAGAAGGCTTTGCTAAGGACCCTCATCCTTGCCCTCTCTCTGGCGTTGGCAGCGTTTCTCTGGACCTGCTTTCCCTCCTGGCTCACTCCATTTAAAGGGCTCTTCTTGGGGGGAGCTTTTTTCCTCTTGCCCGAGGCCCCTCTCCCCTTCTGAGGAGAGCCATTCTCTCCATTGGATCCCTCCTCGTTGCTCTCGGTGGACGCCCCAAACTCTTTGTTGGTATCCATTTTCAGGCCATCGCACTCCAGCATCTCCACCTCCTGCAGATCTTCCACATCACTGAGGGACCCAGTGGACATGGTCTGGAAGATGCCAAAGAACCAGCGGGAACGGGGGGGGGGGGGGCGAGGAAGGGCAGCTCCTCAAATCTACTTCAAGGCGGCGGAGGAGAGAAGGGGCGCCAGTATTTTCCTCCCCTTCCCTCCCCCCGCCCAGCACTAAGGCGCAATACCAGTCCAGAGAGGATCCCCGCCCTCCCGCCCCCCAACCCTGCTTTGCCTGTATTTGAGGGAGGGAGTGCGTGTGAGAGAGGGAGAGAGAGAGAGAGAGAAAGCCGAGGAATTTAGTGAGGACACTAGTAATTTATCTGGGGGATAAGAGAGGCGGATCCAGCCCAGGGGAGGGGCCCTGCCCGCTGAGCACACCACATCCCCAATCACAAACCTTTGCACAAGACAGGGAATGAGGTATCCCAGCAAGCCTTTGCAGGGAGCTTGGAACTGGGATTCAAATCTTCACAACTGGAGCAAAGCAACTCTCTCTCTCTCTCTCCCTCCCTCCCTGCTCTGTCTTTCTATCCTCCCCCTTCCTCCTCCTCCTCCTCTTCTCATTCCCCACTTCCCTTTCCAGCCCAGGGTTGCTCTCCTCCTCCCTGCCTCCTAGATGACCCAGGCAGCTGGTGTCATGATTCTTGATGAAAGCCAAAATGGGTCATGAGCAGAGAGAGCAGCAGATCCACCAGCCAAGCCTTCCAGAGAGCTTTGTAATGTGTGCCGTCGAAACGCTCTCCTGTAACCTAATCTGAGGGAGATTTGTGGATGATTATATTTGTGAATGCATCCTGTCCAGCTACTAGTGTATTCCAGGAAGGGAGCTCTGCTGCCTGGCCTCCAGCAAGGACCTTGCCGTCACAGCCCAGGGGCTGGAGGCAGGATGATCAAACTTCTTCCAGCCTTCCTGGGTGACCTCTGACAAGTCCCAATCCCCTCTCACTCTTTTGAGTCACCCCAGCTGTAAGTGTCCTGAGGCTGCCCAGTTCACAGGTGTGCCGGGCAGCTGAGATGCCAGCCATCTGCAGAGCTCTGCTGAGCTGAGGGAGAGATTCTAGGGAGGGTCAGTGGGGCAGTAAGGCGAGCGTTGAAATGAAGGAAAAGGGTGTGTTGTGTGGGGAGTTATTGGATGGTAGAGATTGCACAGTAAAAGATATTTTCTTGGTGTGTTGTTGCAGAGATGTCATTGTGCTGTGCCCGTGGAACGTTTTGTCTGCTGATTCGTGCATGCTCAAAACTCAGGGAGTTTTGCCTGAATAAAGAAGCAAGATAAGGCCTCTTCAGTGGGAGCAGTAGGAGCGAGGGCATTAGGCCATACTCTGCAGCCACTGAAGCCAAACATTCCCAGATCGTTCTATCACTAGAGTGAATGTGTGGGTTGCCATGTAGTTTGAATGAGCAGATGTATTCTGCAGCTACTATCTTTATGCACATGTGTATTGCCTCTTGCAGAGAGGGCTTTTAAAAGCAGTTAGCCTTGGCCTAGCTCTTCCTCTCCATGTAAAATCTTCTCCTAAACCCTCATGTGGAGCCCAAATTGACCTGTGAGTCACGAACTTGTTCCTGTAGCAATTTCCCTCCTCACATGCTTCCTGAAACATCACAGGTTGCCAAGCAGCTTGGGTTTTGCACACAGGAGACTAAAGAACTGGACACGATCTGCACAGGGGACCTTTCTGGACACAGTGACTGATCTGACTGCAGGAGCAACTCCACTTATTCAGTTGCTTACCTGAGGATTCATGTAGCTCTGGACAAATATGCAGAGCCTGAGATGTCACCGTGGCACACAGTGGCTTTGGAGTTAATCCAAGGCAAATGGAGCCACAGGAAAGCTGCTTGCTGATCTATGTGAGCATCACATTGGGTTTTCTGCATGTGCTAAACAAAAAATGAACAAACAAAGAAAAACCCAAACAAAAATTGTGGAGGGCCAAACTCATACGTCTGCCAAGTACTATGTACTGTCTGCAGATTAAAGTTTCAGTAGGAGGCAGAGTGTAATTTTTGAAGTCTTTCCTATCTCTTGATCCATCTTAGTTCCTTGGCTAATGTAAGCCAGAAAAAAAAAGGGCAGATCTAAACTTTACACCAGCTTTTTACCGTTTGGCTGGAAGATAACACCTCCCCACTCACAATAGGATAAGTACATTAAGATATCGTATCTCCAAGCCCTGGCATCCTGGGAATTCACTAACTTCTAATGTCACGTGATGTTAACTGTGCCCTGTTTGTGTTGTCTCTGTATATAAACTAAACAAATTGTCAGCATATCAGTCCTAATTAATGAATTAGCTGTGCTTTTTTTTTTTTTTTTTCTTCGTAACATCCTCATTGCAGATCCAAAATATTACTAATCACTAGTGTGGAGATTTATGAGCCTCCTTATTTTCTAGGCCTGATTGTTGTTTGTGCAGGTGGAGATTTAAACGGCCATATCCATTGCAGAGATTTATAGTCTATGTGATTGATGTTAGAAATGAGCTACAAGACTCTTTACTGGAGCAAGGATGACAGAAAGCCAAGTTGAAATTTTGTGTGTCTCTAAGCACAAATGACCAGACAGTACAAAATCCCATCGAAATTTCAGTATCAGAAGCTCCCAGAAGAACAAAACAACAACAACAACAAAGCATATACTCATATATTTTCTATCACTTATTTTTAATTTTACTAACTTCTAAACTTTATTTTTGTAAAAAGCAGAATGATATGGCTTCTTGACAATGCCTTTAGTATGCTGCTACATCTGCGTTGCATTCTTAAAAATCAAGGTATGCATAGATGTGTGTTATGAGCCTTTAGAATTGCCACACATTTGTAGCTTTTACTGACTTACATATTTGAGTCCTCAGAGACAGGAAAATTGATCTAATATGTACCACACAGTTTTGTGGAGCTTCTGGACACATTTTTATATTAATTTTGCTGAAACTACTCTCTGTGTATGATATATACTCTCATACATGTAGTTTAATGTATTTTGAGTCCTTTATGCATACAGACTATTACACACTCTTTCAACAACATAATTGTTCCCTTTTTCCCTCTCCAAAGGGGCCAGCATGGGCAGAACTAAAACACAGTATCCTCTCATCTCCAGGTAACTCCTGGTTCCTTATTTGTTTGTTACATTAGTTGAATATCTGCTTTTCCAACCTTTCTGATCCTTACATCCCTCCTGGCAAGCCCACGTCTTGCACCTCTAATCTGGCTTTCAGTTTCAATCCCTCTCCTCTCACCTGATTGCCTTGCTCAGTCCTCCTGACTCTTGTTCTGAATTGCAGTCCTGGGTTGGGCTAGAGACCGATGGAGTGGACACCAACCCAATCATGGGGGAATGATAAAGTTGGGATGGCTGCAGCCGTAAAGGTGATGGTGTGGCCACTTACTTCTCCAGTTAAGTGACAGGAACCACAGACCAGATGCTGGGTTAATACCTGGCTAAGACAGATGGAGCTCAAGTCTTTTTGGCCTTTCCAATACATTCACTTCCTCATTTATGTTTTAAAAGGGAAGTTGAAATACTGGCACAGGGAACATCAGTACAAATCTGTGGATTTGCCCTGTGGATGACTTTCTCCTCTGCATTTCTCAGGCTACACAGACAAGTGCATCTCTCTTTTACTTCTAATTGAGACCCACTGAGCCATAGGTCATTCAGGACATACCAGGGGTGCTGGGGGCAGAGATTCGTCTGAAGGGTGTCAAATGGGGGACATGTCACACATAGGCTTATGCTGGTCTATGACAGCTTACAGATTTCCTCCTGGAAAAACCAAACCAAAACAACCCAATGCTTTTTATGCCTCCAACCTTCCCTCCCCTGAACTGGAATAACAAGGTAATTTGAGAACAGCTTTGGAACTTGGGGCCAAGATTTCTGTAAGTGTCTCGTGATTTTGCATGGCATGGCTTGGCTTTTTGGGTTGTTTCTTTTTTCTGATGTTCCTTGTCATTTATCAAGGCACCATATTTTCATTGTACATTAAACAGTCACCCAAGAAAAACCTCAGATCACTCACATCTGAGGAAAACAATCAGTAGCTGGTTTTAAAACTCTTCACCCAAGTATAATACAGGTGTTTTCCTATATTTGGAGAATAACCAAGGAAGTCATTCACAGACAGACAATTAATTGTGCATCATGTTCAGTCAGGCTTGAGAAGGATCAGGAATAAAAATAAAACCAGATTAATGTTTTCAACTTGCAATTTTTTTTAAAAAGAACTGTTTGTGGTGAGATTTCTCCTGCTCACTTTTGGTCTTATCTGGAAACTAAGTGAAACAGTGGAGGAATTTCAAGAGCATATTTTTACATACCTTAAGTGAAATAATACTAATAACATACTACTGTATATGAATAATATTATTAATAATTAATAATATACTACTACTAAAATAATTGTGATAGAAAATTGTGATAGAATTCTGTCTTCTCCACTGCAGAGGATGGACAGTGCCAGGGAAATGGATAAAGGTGTTTGTAACAGCAGGGTAGCTTTTTAGAAGGGCAGGGCACTGAAACCTTCCCATGACCCCTTTCCAGTTCTGTGTCTCTGTTTCTGGTCAGTTTTGGTTTGAAGGGTAAAAGACTCTGTGATAAATAACATAAAGAAATACATAAAGAATAAAAATAACATAATTGCCAAGACAGTAAAAAGGCTGTCCTGAAGAACTGGCACATTTTGTATATGATTCCAGTGTCACTACCCTTTACCAAGAAATCCTATTGTCTTGTTGCAAAGTCCCAAGAAATCAGAGCTTTTTGAGAGACCCTTTTCTTTAATAGTTTTTTCGAGGGGGAACTGCAACCATTTCCTTCTATTCTTATTTAGAAATATCTGACAGTTTTGCTGATATCTAGAATGGAAAAAAATCAGCCTTACTGATTACAGATTAGAAAATTTACAAGGAAATAACCTTCAATTTCAAGAAAATTTATGCAGGAAGTTATGGAGCCTCCATAATTCTTTCTAACCTTGAAATGTTAAAACCCCAAAACATTGAAACTTTTGAAATGAAGTTCCAAAGAAAAGGTCTTTAGTGCTTATTGGGAAAAAAAAATTCATAACATTTAATTCCAGATTTTATATTTCAATCTTTTTTTGTCACATTGATGACAAAATCTGTGACACCTATAAGTGGTGCTTTTGTGTACCACAGGGAGCACCTGACATGTAATAACTGGATGATTTCTACCACCCTGCCTTATGCCATCTGGTACCTTTTCCTTTGAGTAGCTACACGAAAATCAGCAGAGCTGCTCACAGATCAGAACAGACAGTATGGACAGGAATGGCTCTGTAGAAATTAAGTAATGATTAAATATCTTAATGTCTAAGAGAGATACTGACAACAGATTAGTGTCCTAATCACAAAATGCATCAAATCCTGATGTGACTCAGTTCCCTCCTCCTGTCAGGTCGCTGGTGAGGGTTTCTGGTACTGCTGCCACGTTAAGCAAGTTTTTGCAAAGGATCTGTTATCTAGAAGCTGAGTACACCTGAAATGAGAAGCTTGTATGTTGTAGAAGTTACTGAAACAGAAACAAGACAGTCAATCTTCAACAGCACTGAGCCCAAACTTTCAATTAACTTCTCACAGACATGCAAGTGAATCTGCTTCTGCTGTATGCTTGTAGGAAGCAAACCTAAGTGGCCGAGTCATGTTTGGTTTATAATGCACATTTATTCCTAGACAAAAGGAGTCTCACAGACAGTGAGGAGAGGTATCCTCTTCAATCTCTACTGCAGAGTCTATTACTATCCACTGCTTCCAGGATGCATCTCTGAAATATTACTAGATAGTTGACATTGTAAACTGCAGACTCTTTAAGTGGTCAGAAGAGAAATATGCAAAAAAAGCCAATATATCTTCTGCAAAATTATCACTGAAGGATTAAAGTGCAGACATAACTGGTTTATTTTGAATATCTCTTTCCGTGATGTTTCTTTGTTGGCTAATCCTTTGCATTTTTGTGGCTTTAAGACATGATGAAATTTGTCGATAAGAAATAAGTTCTCTTTTGCCTTCCAATAATTAGCACATTGGAAAAAGTTTTGGAAAATAAAAGGGTTTTTTTTGCTTGAGAGGGAAATTTGGAAAAGAAGAACACTTTGTAGGGGAGTGTCAGGAAGAATGTCAACTATTCTGGTGAGCTTTTATTACTTGTACAGTTTATGGCATGATATGCATGCATGTAGACACAAATTTTTTAAAATTCCTATTCACTTAAAGTGCTCACAGCTTATGAAAGTCAGGTTCCCACAGCATCCATCATTAAATGCAATAGATCGGCCTATGTCCTCTGTTCCCATCCAAATGAAACATCACACACTGTGACCCAGACTCTTTGTGAGCTGCTTTATGCTCGTACATATCAGGTTGGCCACCATTTGTTTCTGCACCCAGTTTGTCATGGGAGATTTGCATTTTACCAGCTCTGATAGTTGGCCACATGAAACCTTTAAATCCATGTGCCTAACTGCAGTGACATCAAAAGGAATGGCTGTACATAGGTGGAAAAATATTTGGACCAAAAATATTGATATAATAAACCAGCAAAGTGCAATATTCAGCTACCCACATGTACGATTGCATGTAGGGATTCACCCAACACAGTAGTTAGCTGAAGATAATATGTGTTGTGGATGAGTCTTGAATGGGAACATTAGCTGGCAAGGCAAAGGAGAAAGCAGAGTACACATCCTACTCAAGTGACATAGAAAGACCACAGTCACTGTGCATTTCCTCTAACTCTGACAGGTCTTATACATGCCTCACAAACTGTGACTTTCAGAGCTCCTGGAACATCCCCAAAGTGGGGTCATGGCACTTAGCCACAGTGCAGTCCTCTGGTTTTATGGTGCATATCGTAGTTCATAATACATATAGAAAATAGTGTTGTTTTAGAAAGTGGTATTGCAAAAACACATAATAAAAGTCTATTTAAGTAATTTGGAGGAAATAAATAGCTTTTAAAATGAAGCAGGGATAGCACAAAAAGAAAACCATAAATGTGGGTTGTAGTGGAGTCCCATGAGACTGAGAAAGGATCAAAGAACTTAAATTACAGAACAGGGGAGAAGCAGCCCCAAGCATGGACTGTGAAGTCTGTCTTGCTCTCTTTCCCTTCCTACTCTTCTCTTTTCCTTTGTGTGTGCAGATCTAGGGCAATTCTCAGACTGCCTTGTATTCGGTTCTTAGCCAGGGGTGTGACTAATCCAGAAAGAAAGCTGGTTAAAGGAGGAAAACAGAGAGATGGACCATCAGACTTTTTGCTAGTCAGGGCTAGCAGGCCCTGCATGCTTGTACAGTTCGGTGAGGGGGGAAATAGAAAATAGCATCTAATAGCTGCTCTGAGTTAATCCAAGGCAGTTTTAAAAAAACTTCTGGCAAGATAAGGCCTCCCTTCCAAGGGACCAACCATTAAAGCAGCCTGTTTTTTAGAAATAATGGTATGGGACTCAGATATGTATCTGCTTATGCTTTAATAATGGATGGGATGACAGTTGCGGGTAGTGTGAGGAGAGATATGTTACCCAGAATCTCCTGATTTAAAACAGTAAGGAAGGATTTAGTGGCTAGCTGAAGTATTTTGATTTTGATGGCTTATTGCAATATTTGTGTCATTTCAGCTTGTTCTACCCCGCACAGCAGATCTCTATTAGCTAAATTTTGCACCAAAACAAGACAAGTCTATCATGCAGGCCATTTGGATTACTTAGCAAATTTGCCAGATATCATACACCATGCCATTTAGCATATACCGAAATTTGTTGGCAGAAATATCTTGATGCATGCTCTGCAAGGAAGGACTGGACAAAGATGTACATGTGATCACTATGAGCTGTATTGACTGAAATTTCCACAGAGTGGAAAAGATGACTTACATGTGTGGCATTGTATCCACACATGTATTGTTTTCTCTCAACACGGCGGATGACTTCCTCAGAAAGGTTTTCCGCATACGTAAAACCCTCACTGAATTGCTGCTCAGCCAATCTGTTTGAGCTTAGGGGCTTGAAGAGGAGTCACAGTGCAAATTTCCATAGGGTGCCAGTGCATACCGGACATCTGGGGCCAGCTTGCGCTTCCCAGGACAAGAACTATATTCTGTCCTGAAGAAGAAGTAATTCTCAAGGAAGCTGCTTTGAACTTCCCACCGCAGTACCCATAGCAATACACCACATCATCTTGCTTTTTCTCCTCCTGCCATACCCTGGTTCATTGTAATCTTTCACCTCTCCTTGGCAGCATGTAGCCAGAGCCCTTTTTGTGATGCAAGCTCTGGGTTGTTCCTGTGTTTCTAAGTCTTATAAGAATTAGATTTAATAAGAATTAGTCTTATAACTAATGGCTCAGTGATATGTGTAACACAGCCTTGCTTTAACAATTTATTGTGCAAATTAACAAAGTGCAAACCAGACTAATTTAAAAGAGACAGTGTCTTCTTTGGTTAAGGTGCAAGCCAGACACCCAAAGTATGTGAGTTGCTTTCTGCTATGTTATGGGCTTTCTAGATGGCTACAGAAGAGGTATCCTTTCTGTTACAGTTTCTCAGTGGCAAAAAGGGGGTGAGAACACTTCCCTGCCCTACAGAAACATTATGAGGGGCTTAGGCACTATGGTAATGGATACCGAGGGTAGCTAAGATAAATAACCTGATACTTAGTTGCAAGAAAATGATTGATGTTAAAATACTACAAATATGTTGAAAGCCTAAAATATCTTTGTGATGTCTCCCCATTTCTTGAAATGCCAATTAACATTTTTCACTCAGATACCTGATGTTTACATTGGTGCTTTTTTATGCTCACATGTCTTACAAAATGGATACTTGCCCGACTTTGATTTTAGATGAAAGCACTCGTCGATCAACCTTGTAGTAATTCTGAAAGATAGAAAAATTGCTTTTATAGGAAGAAAAACAATGAGTTTTGATCCTGTTAGTGATGAGTGACAAGACAAAAGTTTAATAAACAGACCACGAGTACCATCACTGGTAACACTATAGCACAAGTAGCAAATCACCATTGACTAAATTACTCCAAAGTCCCCAAGCTCTCTGCGAAGAAAAATAAAGTGTTACTTTGGTTTCCTGTAATCCTTCCTCAGTAAAAACACAAGATTCCCTTAGGAGACTTAAAATCCATTACTAGGCTTCTTTATGCCTTTTTGTAACTAATTGTCTCTTCCACAAAGGGTCTTACTTCCTTGAATCGTGAGTTAGTGCAGATTCTCAGGGTGAAATGGGGCTGCAGAGAAGTCAGCTTTTAAGCCCATCCTTTTTTGAGTTGCCCCGCTCTACCTCACTGGTTTCTAAGCCTCTGTCAGTACTTACCAGTGTGGTAGCCATGTGCAGCATAATGTGCTCTGAAGCATCTCTTTGTACAGGTGTGAGAAGAAGCTAGACAGGCTCAGCACCCGAAGAGAAGTTCTTTGTACAAACATGGCACAAAGCTGGATTTGTTAGTACAGCTTCATTTGCTTCCCTGGTAGCAGAGCTTACACTCAGCTCATCAGAGCAAGCCTAGCTGTTTCTTCTCACTTGAGGTACTGCTTTTTCTAACGGTCATATAACCCGACTACTTTTGTTTCCCATCTTTGTATGCCAGCCTTCCCCTTTTCAGTCTGCTTGTCTCACAGCAAATTTGTAATTTTTGCAGTTTGTTCTGTGTGGGCTTGTTTCTCAGTGATTTAAATAGCTGATTTAATTCAAACTGTTAAAGGAACTTATCAAATAATATTCTCAATTTTCCACAACTGAATGGTAAAAGCACACATTTGTAAAACCATAAGCTGCATCTGAGCTGAGTTTGAACTCCTCAGTACTAAAAAATGAATTTATTTATTTATTGTGAATAGGTAAATGTATTTATGAGCATAATTATAGAGGCAGGGCTAAAAAAAAGGAGGTCTTTTGATATGAAACTTCCTTTATCATAAGTGGCATGTTGAATACATATGTTGAATACAGCAGCTATAACAACAGCCAAGTAATTTCTTTACTGATCTGTCCCTTCCAGTTCTGAACTAATTTTATTACAGGAAAGTTGTAAAATACATATCTTGTCACTTGAAATTCTTTGTTTTCTTTTTAAGAAATTGATGAGGAAAGCTAAACAGCTCCAGGATATACAACCCTATGCAAGGTGTTGGAGGGGGGGAGGGTGGCTCAGTGATGAATGACCAGTCGTGCAATTGTTTTTTTTTTTCTTGCAGAAATCAGAGACAGAGTACAGTTTATCTTACCCTGACTTTTAGCAAGACAGATTGCCAAGCAAAACCCCAGGTTGAAGTCATCCAACCACCAAGTAGAGTAGAGAGACCATTGCTGTTACCTTTCCAGGACTCACCCCCACCCCCAGTGCCTTTTAAAAGTCTATGGTATTTCTTCCTGAGGTTGTAACATGAACTTTAGCTACTTTCACACCATTTTCATGCTGAACTCAATATAGAATGATTCATTCAGGGCCTGAATTCTCTGCTGTTAGACTGAGGACCAGCTCATACCTGTGCATGCCTTGCAAATGTCAGTTACTGCTGCAGAATTCCCCCTCATGCTGCATTTAATCCACCCCTACTTTTTTTCAGATGCCACTGAACTTGATTTCCTCCAGTTTGAACTTGATTTCCTCCTTGTATTTTTCTTATCACCTCCATTCCAGACATTTGGAACAATACTTCTGGATATGGCATCCTGAATTTATTCCATCTCTATCTGAGAGGCAATGATTTTAAGTGGCCTTAATTGTGCCCTGAACATGGTTATTTCACTGCAACATCTATAGTATCTTAAGTCAGATCCAAAGAAACTAGGCCAAAGTGCACATTATTGAACTGTTTGATAAAATTCAGAGAAGCACAAAAGGCAGGACAGACAGAAAGAGTTAAAAGGGAAAGATGGATGCAGTTGCAGTATCTATTACTTGCAAGTGACCATAACGTGTTTATACAGCTCTCAGCCAGACTAGCGGTTAATTAAAGGGAAGAACTGACACTAGACCCTGCACCACCTTATACACTATGGCACGGGGAAAGTCACACAAGTGGGATCATGAGAAAACAGCAGTGAATTCCCGCTTCTTTTTGCCATGCTCGATCTCTTCTCTTTGCAGTTAGGATGCCTGACTAGTCTGCGTTGCTGGGAGGGAGTTAAAATATGCTGCTAAAGTTAGGGTTCAAATTGATCCTACTGCACTACAGACAAGTATATTATAAATTCTGTCCACAGCAGGACAAACGCCTTTGCCAGATTCCAGTTCAGTGGCACGTACCCTCATCAGTGTAAATCCATCCCATGAGCTCTTTGCTACCTGCCTATTCCTATAGCTATGGACTATATTTTCAGCTCAGACATGCCTTCTGGTGATAGCAAGCATAGATTTGAGCCATGGATGGCCAACTTCTGGGTGGGTAAAGTCTTGGTAATGATGTGATTTCTGTTCGTGTTTGTGATCGGGGGAGTGATTACCTGTTCTCTGGCCAAGTGAGGGGTCAGAGAAGACCATCCTCCCTCTGGACTGCCCAGACCACTCGGCCAATTTGTCAAGAAACCCACAGGATAAATAGCTGTCTCCAGAGACCTTTATAGTGACAAATCCAAATAAATCAGAGTCACTTTTACTGAGCACTTCAGCAGACAGCTCAGATTTAATGAATCAGCCTTCAGACCCCCAAGGAAGATTTTCTTTCCCAAGCCCAAAGTGAAGAAATAAGTGCCAAAATTTACTTCCAGGGTAAAACTCTATCAATCCAGCCTGTGATATTTTGTGATTGGAGTTGCCAGTACCACTAACCATGTTTTAAAAAACACTAGGAATACAAGAAATAGCTCTTAGGATCAACTGTATGATCAGTGTGCCCAGTGCGGAGAAAAAGAGGCTGCTATGAATCAGGTGATTTTCCTCATCAGTGACTGGGGACGGACTTTGCATTCCTTTGCTAGTGCCCCTCTGCCCTTTGGGCTGGAACTCCCCAGCAACACAAAAATTAAAATAATTTTAAAAAATCAACCCTAACTTCCCTGCCCCCAGTAGTCATCGCACAGATAAAACCTTTCAGGTTAGTCATTGTGGGTCATTCAAACAGTTTTAAGGCTTAACATCTTGATCCCCTCTAAAAACTTCCATCTCCATTTCCTTCCCCCCTTTGGGATCCATCCAGATGCCTACTCAAATACCTGCTGGCGCCAGAGGAAATTCTCCTGTAATGGATACCCTGCGATGTAAAACCAATATTTTGTTTCCAGGGTCATCCTTTTCACACCCCCACAAGTCCTCTAGCTTCACCAACCTGCCTCTTGGTCAAGCCAAAACATGAGAAATTGTGAATCCAAAGGGTGGGATTTCGGAGCAGTTTAATAGGCTTGGTGATTGCTAATCCACACATTTCCTCAGCTTCCTCCTCCCATTGTGGTAGCCTTGTCTGATAATTTATGTCAGGTTAACAAGCTGCTGGGCAGATACTTCTGCTCACAGTTCAGCAAAGAGAGAGAGAGAGTAATTTAACTCAACCAAAATGGTTCATGACAATCAGACTTGTGACACCTTTTCAGACAGGCTAATACCTAATACAAAGGGCTACTAAAGTTAAGAAACATCTTTTAGTTGTAGGGTGTGATCTGCATCAGGATGCAGTCCCAGGTAAAATGGCTACTTAAAAGGCAGTTTTCAATGTCGTTCATGTGCAAACAAAAAGACAGAAACATTTTATTTTTTTTTTGTGATGGTTCCTCATCACTTGTTTAGGGAATCATGTTGGCAGTAAGAAATGGATCAGTGTTTGGAATTTGGTCAGGAACTTCTTGGTTCAACACTTTATCACATTCTCCTTTTTGGATTTTATTTGTGCTATCTGGCCATCCATACACTTTACATGATAATCAGCAAATTGCTTTCTATTAATATATTGCAATATGATGAGCTTTGTTAATCATCATATGGAATCCATGAAAAGGAGTTCTTCAGAAAAGACTGAAAATAAGCACATTTCTAAAGTGACATTTTAAGTGCTCATTCCCTCATTTAGTGTTGTAATGCATAATATGGGCAATACCTCCAGAATGATAACTGAAGAAAACAGTTAAGGTTATTAATTTATATAAAATAGATAATCCTACCTTTTACATAAATTTAATGAAGATAAGAGCAAGGATAAAATAACAAGGACTCATTTTAGCTCCCTATAATTTCAACTGAATTTTATTTTAAATTTTCGTCATGAAGGAAACAAATAGTATAGTTGACTTTTTTCTCCTTTTAATATTTTAAATAAAAATAATATACCGAGAATGTCAGGAAACAAATATTCTTTTGCCCATGACTGAAAGAAAAACCCCATAAAATAATTTTTTACGAAATGGCTGCATATATGACTTAGCTATAGTGTGGGCAATTTATTGCAGTAGAACTTTGTAATCCAAAATCCCACAGAATATGCCAGAATGCTTGTTAACTTCTTAAAAAAGTCTTTTCTATTCTGACATAATATATTGCATAAAGTGCAGGAGAACAAGAGTAAAAATGTGTTTTTTTAACGATTAAGGACTGATCTTGTTCCAATTGAGTCAATGGCAAAACTCCATGGAATTGACCTGAATATATGGGTATAGATAAGATGTTGTTTACTGTGCTCTTGCTTTTTCTGAAAGCAAAATGTGAATGAAATATATTCCTTGCACAAATTAGATTATCCCAAGTCATCTGCTGACTCCTACTTAAAACAAAGCACGGGGATTTCTCCATGTTCTCCAGGAACTGCAAGCCCTTATATCCCTGCAGCTGTAAAGATACTCTTGCCACCATGTGAATTGGCTGCTGCACTGAAGAAGGAATTAATACAGTCATGGCACAAAAGTTCATGAGATTTTGCTTGTCTATATAAATGAATGTAACATTAGTAAGTTCTCCCATCCCTCTTCTAGCTACAGTTAATATTTTTTTTAAAAAGAAACACATATTTTTGTGTAGAGTCTTGCCTGGTCTTAACATAGCCAGGAGTAGGGGAAGAGCACAGTTTTCCTCCGTGTGCCACATTTGAACTGGGAAATAAGCAGAGGGAGCATGTGCTGATGCTCACTCATCAACAATTGGGTGGGCACTGGCCAGAAAAAAAAAGAAAAAAGAGAGAGGAGAAAAGACTTGAGTTAGGTAAGGCATGTGGTAGAGATGGACAGAGATTGTGCCAGTAGTGGAAATTATTCCTTCCGAGGAAGGAAACAGGAGAAAGCACTGTGTCTCTGTAAGTCCTTGATTTTCTCAAAACACCTCTTCGGGAGGTAAAACTCCCTGTTTGCACATCGTAGAGTTGAGACTCCACCAGTTCATTGTAAGATGAAAAAGAATAATTTGCCAAAAGGGCTTTCATTTTTGTTAACTAAATCTTTGAAAGACAAACAAACAATCCAACAAACTCCACCTAATTACTTTAGTGACACAAAATGTTAGTCAGTTTGTATAACACTTTACCAGCAGAGATGGAGCTGCATGAAAAAAAAATTACCTCTGAAACAGGAGGTAGGGAGTCATGCTGCAAGTGCTATATAGCAATGTTATTAGGAAGTGTGAAGGAGTAGAAGGGAGTTGTTTACAATAAACTGACCAAATGATTCCTAAGTTGTTGGCTGTACAATTCATCAGCCCATCAGGTAAAAAGTACAATGCAAAGTGAATCAATATGGTTACCCCCTTCCCTCTCTGGCCCATCCTGGTGGGTGATAGAGCGTAACAGTGTTGGTTTTGACATTATTAAGTTATCCTGAAAATAAATCACTTTTGAAAAGGTGAATAATTGGACAGAACTTAGTGCTGACAAGCAAAAGGTTGGAGGTGGGGGGGACAGTTGTGAGGGTGAGAGGAAAGGGGGGCTGTGGAGCTGGAGACACAAACCCATTCCCGGATGCTACCAGCATGTGTGGAGCTGTAAGTTCTCATTTTGGTTTGTACTTTGGCAAATGAGGGCATTTTTTTTTGTCTGATAACTATCAAATTGCATTTATGGTTTCTGAAACTATTTTTGATCCAGCAGAGGAATGAGACATACCTTTTAATGTAATCTAAACTGTGAGAAGAATACCTCTGTCCCATACAATTAAAATGTAGTAAATTTTGTCCTTATAAGAGGAAATCCCCACTTTTCCCAATATTTAGCTAATCTGTGGAGTTCACTGCCATAAGTGGTCATCAAGATAATATATTGTGGCTGGATTTTTAAAAAGAGGTGGATAATTTTATAACCATCAGCAACATCTGTTACTATGCAAACGAAGATCATGATAATGGTAATCCAACCTCATATATTATAGGATAGAATAAACCCCCTTTGGGATACAGGAAAGACTGGATAATTAACTAGTTATCTGATAGGTGGTTTTAATCCTTCTTCTGACACCTAAGAGACAGAACACCATTAGGCACAGGGTACCAGACTATTTGCTTGTTTCTACTCCCACCAAATATCATGGCAATATTTCAAGTGTTTGATGTGAACTCAAACTTCATGTAGACATGTCGAAAGGTTTGGTGCCAATGGTGGGTTCTAAATCATAATTTTTGTGATGAAAATGTAATGAGGTCAATCTAGCATCCCTGAAAAGTTTGCTGAATGTGAGTGCTGTTATTCTGGCTCTACCTTGGCATTTAAGCATTAAAGATTCACATCCTAATGCCCAAACATCTGCAAAGTGATCATGAGTAAATCATGAATAGCTGCATTAGACGTTAGCTTGCCCTCTCAAAATGAGTGTAAGAGTAGGTTTTCTTTCATCCAGTGTCTTTCTGTCCCATCTATTCCATCTTAGCTTGTCTAGATGGGGACTTTCACAGTAATTTTATGCAAATCTGATACAAAGATGCAGCTTGTATCCTGAGTTTCTTAAGGGACATTCAGAAATCTGTCTTCCAAGAGCTCCCCTTCCAAACAAAATGACATAGTTCCTCACTGTGCACGCTGGTGATGTGGAGATGGGAATGCAAGGGGCAGAATAACAGGGATTCTCACTGAGCTGCGTGAAAAATCCAGATATTCTTCCAGCCTTTAAAACATTTGTGAGCAAGTCATTCCCATTCAGAAAATGCATAATGGGAAATTTATGACAGGAAAACACTAACAAATGAAATGGGCCATGAGCCATCAGCTTTTAAGTCTCCACAAAAGTCCAAAATGAGCCCTCCTCCAAGGGGAACCTTTATAAGCAGTGCATTTTGCAACCCTGGACATGTTTCTTCCATAGGCTAAACCCTGTGGTGGTTCACCCACTCAAAGAGATTCTCACCGCCCTCTTTGCCTTCCTGTCCTCCTTCCTGCAGTGCTGGAGTTCACAGTCTGCCTTGCTGTGATTAATCAACTGTTTGGGTAGCTGAGCTCCCAAACAGATTTGTCATAGTGCCTGCATCCATAACAACAGAGAAATATGTATCTTTTCTTGCTTTTTTTTTAATTAAAAAAAAAAAAAAAATCAGACTGTTCCCCAGCTCTGGTTTGGAGTCATTGAATTGGTAGGACTGAGGGAAGGTAACCCCTATCAAAGGTAACCCCTATCGAGCAAGGAAGGAATCTCTTAACACTTCTTTGCTTTTAAAGAATTTGTGCCCTGGAAAAACACCCTCATGTCAGATAAGGGGCAACCCAGAAAAGCCACCATCCACAAAAAGGGGAGGAATATTTCAGGCCACACTGCTCTTGTAATAGAACTATTCAAATTCATTATCAGTGCATGGTACAATCAGTCCTATATAGTTATCAGGATTTGGGGCTGTTTTCTTTTTCTGCCACTGACAAATAGGCCAAAGTAAACCAGATCACTGATAAGGACAGCCCCCTGGGAAGATATTCTGCCATGCTTGATGCATGGATAGGGCTTTTTGTTCATCACTCAGATGATTTTGTTTTGCAGCATCTGTTTATTTTCCCTTTTCTTTCATTGCCCAAGTTTGAAAGCAGCCTGAAATAAAGTAGGATTTATGCTATGGTCTGCAAACCCTGAACTTTTTATTCAGGAAACTCAAAGACTATAAGGCTGAGAGAGCCCTTTGGTATCCACTTGTCTGACCTCTGCTACAACCCAGGCCATTAGCTTTCTCTGACTTAATTCTTGTTTGGTCTATCTACTGGAAAAACATCCAGTTCTGATTTAAGAATTGCGAGTGGTGGAGACATTTCATCACAACTGTCCACAAACTGTTCTTATGGTCAGTTACCCCATCTGTTAGAAAATTTCCATTGTACTTCAGTTTAGATTTGCTAAGTGTCAATTCCTAGTCACTGGCTCTTGTCCTTGCTGCACCCCTGTAACCCTAGATTTCCATCAGGAGAATGGGGTGGTAATTAGGCACACATATATATCACACAGATATTTTCAGTCCTCTTGCCTTCTGAGCAGAAATGGAATCTGAACAGAATCATGTAAAGGTTTTCTGAGAAATAGATTATAATTTGTTATCATTCCAAATACAACTGTTTGCATTTGCTGTCATTTGAATTACAGACATATGATTTTCCAATACTTGTGGAAACGTAACTCCCACTAGATGCTTTTAAGGATCGCTGGGTAATTTTTTTAAATGAGAAATGGCCTGTTACCCAGAATTGCAGAGGACCCATATTTGCCATGGTTGTCAACTGAATTAAACCAAAATGTTTTATTTTCAGTGAGAATTCAGCACATGTGAGAGGCCAAAGTCAATTTGGATATCACACTTTTGGTGTTACGAACGTATGCACTACAGTTGATTAGTGGACTCGAGATTGTTTCAGAAAGGTGCTTTCATCATATTACAAGATGTTTCTCTGATGTGATGACCACCTTCCTGAGGACACTCTGTCAAACACTGTCCAGGCCTAGAGAAGCATGAAAAGATGGCAGAGCTAGATTGGGATGATAAAGCACAGTCAAATGCCCACAGTTTGCCTTTTTAATTGTTCTCTTTGACAATGTTATGTACCTTTACCTTTTCCAGGGGAATATTGACTGACACTGAACCACATCTACTTCAGATGATGCTTTCTCATCTGATTATATATAATATTTCCATTTTGTGGTTACATATATTTTCATTGCTCAGTTACTTTTATGTTCCCTGGTCTCTGTTCCTCAGCTATTTATTTGGCAAATGCCAGTATCTTATACACCAATAACTTCTCTCCTGAGCTTTGTCCCCTTTGATCACAAATACCCCACCCTTTTTGTTTCCCCTGTAATCTGGGTAATCTGGAATTTATCTAGGCCTGATGACTGAGTTGGCTAATCTCCTCTGTGGGAAGGCTCCTTTCCTTCTTTCTTCAGATGATGTGATGGGAAGACCAGAAAGTTTTGAGCCTGCAGTGTGTCGTTCTTGTAACAGAAACTGAATTGACATTGAGAAGACTTTCCTGAGTATTTCTTGAGACTTAATTCTTTAAGAGTCTTTGGATGGGAAGATCTTGACAAATCTGAAAAAAACAGGCAATCAAAGATCAAAGACCAGAAAAAAACCCGCAAAGCATATGTGCTTTATCCCTGAACTTGTTTCTGCTCTAGGCATTGGTGCACTTTCCACTGGGAAGGGCTGGTCTGGAAATTGAAATCAGGTTTTCAAAAGATTTTGTGGAAGATAAGCAGTAGTGAGAGTTTTTAAACACTGAAAAAGAACTCTATAATTTTTTATATCATTACCTCTTTTTCTGGTGTCTTTTCCTAATTCAACAAGCCACAGTCTTGTGAGGGCCAGAGAGGGGAAAAAATAGCTGTCAGGGATCAGTTGCCTTGCCCTGGTTGATAGACCTCTAGTGACCTAGCATGCAGGGTAGATAGGATGTTTTGTAACAAGTGTAGGAGTAAACATTCAGAGCTCTTTACTCCTATGTGTAGCTGTCCCCAGGCAGGAAGAGCTGCTTTCCATATTGCTCTTACATTGCTTAGTCCTGACAGCTCATGAGGCCAGGACAAACTGTGAGCTGAATCAGGAGTTTTCCCCAGTGGATTATGCCACAAGCCAGTGAAGAATGGGCAAGGCATGAGAAAATGCCCTGTGACATGTGTCCTCTCCCACACAGAGCAAGGAGAGTAGCTGGCCTATGAGGGAGCTGTGCTGGGTTGATGCCAACTGAGACTTCTCATTTGTGATGATAATTCACAGTAGCTATTGACATTCCACCCAGATGGGGGACAGGAAGGGGAGAACATGGCTCATAGGTGGATCATGCTGACACTTCTATGATGATAAACTGGCTACTCCAAAGCCAACTCACCAGCATAATTGAGCAGACCAACTAATGAAAAGGATTAAATCCACATCCAAGTGAAGACAGCAGTAAAAAGTCTGTTGTCACCTTTGAGACTCAGATATAATCCTACCACTCTAAACACTTACATGTTTTGGTTTTTTTTTCTTTCAGTGCCACTTGACAACGTCTTGGTACTGGGGATGGAGAACATTTAAATGTAGCTGATTTGTAATGAAACCCTCTAGATGTTTCAACTAATGATGCTAGATCATTCATTGAGAAATGCTGTGTTGCTATCCATGAGACAGGGATTCAAGGACAACTTACTTTTTGAAGTTACAGGGGGAGGGTTTGGGTATTTTTTGTCAGTCAGGTTGATGCAGTAGGAATTAATAGTACATGTGAATGAACATTATTATGCTCTGCAGTTAGATGTTCCAGTGTTTTTTGTTTATTTAATAATTTTCTGGAATAGTTCACAGACATTGGCTCCTGTTGTCCAAATATTTCATTTAGATTCAACTTTATAGCTGTCCTGAAATGTAACTGGTCATCTGGCCGAAACCAAAAGGCAGCCAATTAAATTCACAGGAAAACATTAATCTGAGCTGAAGAATTCACAGCACATGTGTGCAATCATTCCTCCTTTTACGTATGCTTTCTGTTCTTCCCCTGCTTCTGCTCCCCCAGCTCCCACCCCCCACTTCTTCTTTCACCGGTCAAAGGAGAATGTGCCAACTCTAACAGTGCTGTCCGAAGGAAAGGCAAATTAACACCAGCTTTGCTTTTGTGCATTCAGGACCCAGTCCAAGAAGGCCACTAGAGTGAAGGCAAGTTTTTCTCCTGCTTTTACTGGGCCTGGGATCTGGCCCAAGCATTGTATTACTAGTACGGGTGTGAGGAAGAAGGAGGCAGGAGCCAGGGCGTGGGTGGCAATGAATGAGACACAAGCTGGAAGGGAGGTATGAAAAGGAGAGGGAGGGCTCACAGAAACTGGAAAGGAGGAGAGGGGAAGCTGGGTAAGCTGGGAGCAGGAGCAGAGGCCTGGGACCACTAGGACATACTGTCTCTTGGGCTGGGAGCTGAGGCTGATTTCTATACTCCTCTGCCATCAGTAAACATCTGTGAGATGTGCGTTTCTTGTCTCCTTCTCCCTTCTGTTTGATTCGGCAAAAAGTGTCCTGGCTGTATTGAGAACTTCAGCTGCAGAGAGGTGTGCTGTGGCTTCAAGAGGGTCATATTCTTCAAGAAAACCAAGCTGAGGTCACCCTGCTTCCATCTCCTGCTATCTCAGGACAAAAAAGGCAGTGACACTTTTACAAGGAAGGGATTGCATCAAAAAACAGACAGACTTATGTCAAAAGGGCACCCAGGTGACAAAGTTTTTGCCATCCGGTAAATAATGGAGAGTACTTGCACTCTCATGTTGAATGATAGCTGTGCAATGTAGGAGAGGGTGGTCACCAGGACTTAGCAGAAGATGGTAAATAGGTGGTGGATAATGTGGAAGAAGGTTAAGATTCAAGTGCCTAGTTAATGTTCATGACAGAAATGATTCCACCTATTGCCTTTGTCTTGATGCCCCTAAGTGATGCTGAGTCTTCGGTTTCCAAAATCAAGTATCAAGTAGTTAAATAGGTAATTGTGTATTTCCTCATTTGCTGGGGTGCCACACATGGTTCCTAGGCTGGACTTTCACAAGTGCACAGGTCTCAGAAATAGTCTTGGCATGATTTGAGCTTAAGAGACATTATAAAATCGCTCCACATAGTGGAGAAACAGATACTGGCTGTTGCAAGGCCTGATACTCTCTGGGCATTCAGTTTCTCCTCTTTAACTGTGAATAGTTACATTACTGACTTATGGGTCACAAATTTCACAGTATGATGTTTCAGTGTCTCTCTAGGGTTAGAAGTCATCTGTACATGCATGGAAAGCTGTTTGAGTGTAATAAAGTACACTGATTTTATATATACATATATATGTGTATATATATGCATATGCCATATATAGTATTCACGAACACTAAATGAGAGATAATAGAAAAGCTATCCTGTCCACACAGGTCTTTGTGAAATAAAGGACTCTGCCATAATACCATGATTACATTTGGCCCTTTTAAATACCCTTACTGGTGGACACAAAGAAATAAGGTTGAATGGGGAAATACATTATCTTCTCAACACCAGAGGGAGCCCATCTGGAATGTCATCCATTTACTGGCAAAGGAAGTGTGCTTTATTCTGTATATATCCTCCAAATATTTCCTTTTTTTTTTTTTTTTCTCTGTCTCACATTTGTGTGCACACACACACACACTGAGGTTAGATCAATGACCGCAGACACGCACCACTTATGTGCATGTGTGTATGTGTGTGTAAAATGAAAGTTGTGCCATATAGTGTGCTTTATACTTTTTGGTTTTATTTGGTTATTTAATTCATAACTCAGTTGAGATCTGAGATACAAATGCTAAGTAGTTTTTTGGCTTGATGTCATACAAAGTTTTAACACAATGCTTTTGCTTATGGCCTCCAGCCAGTGTGTATGCCTTGCACGTCATTTGTGGATGCTCTCAGGAAAGAATGTGCAGAATTGCATTTATTTTTTGGCATTATGAGTTGAATGAAAGCTACTTTAATGCTTATTCTAGGCCAGCTATTAAAAAAAATGTAATACTACTTGAATTTTATAAACAAGAGTTTAAACAGAGCTGGTTTATGTTATTGTTACTTACATTTTACAATGAAGAGGCAACATATTGACCATCAGAATTCAAACTCATCTTTCACTTCCTAACAAATGTTTAAGTTACAGTTATGTTGAAAGCTTTTCTTAATGTTGAGCCCAATTGTTTCTGACAGTTAACAAGTTATGAACAGTATGCAACTCTCATTTAGTTATGAGTTTTGGTGTTGGTTTCAAAGGAAGCAGGAGGAAATACAAATGTGAAGGACTATTCATAGGGCAAAATCTACCTAGCCTGTAAGTGAGCATTTTGTGGACGTGGGGTTCAGTTTCACTCTATAAATGAGAAATACCTGTCAGTGAAAGCTTTCTGTCTGGTTCTCTCTTCAGTATCACACAAAACATACAGTTTTAGCAATTTTCTACATAAAAAAATTGAATATTCCAGCAGTTCAGAAGGGAGATGACTGGAGGGCTATACGCCTTGGCTGCCTGGAGTGTAAAACAAGGTTGGTCCATGTTCAACACCCAACAACTAGTGTTTAGGAACTGAGATGTGGACTTCAATCTGGACATACCTTCTCCATTTCAGAAACTTTCTTCAAACTGCATGGCAGCTGCTGACCTGTTCCTGCAGTCCTAGTTCCTGTCACAATTGGTGGCACCATGAGTGCAATGACTTCTGAGAAATGTCACAGCAGATGCTGGAAATCATGTGAATTTCAGGGTGAAAGGGGTAAATATTTGTCCACTTAGCCCTCACAGCTTTGTCCTGACAATATCTTGTCTAGAAAGAAGAGAGAAAAAAAATTGCTCAGGGTCTTTGGGCTAAGGCTCTGTGATGCCCCTCTATTCACAACCTAAAGTGAGCAGATTCTCATCTTCAGGCTTTGGCTTGATGAAAGGAACATTGCTGTAAAATATAACAGAGAAGCTGCTCTAATTTACAGATGTCTGTAGGCTTCTTAGCAACCAGCAGGCAGGACTGTTAGCTTTCCCATATGCGCTTCTTCCTCCTTCCAATCCAGCCCTTGGCAGAAACTGAGGCTTAAAGGAAAGAAAGGGAATGGCTTGGGATGATCCTATTCAGTGTCACTTTGTTCCCCCTCCAGCAGCCTAGACACCCCAGAGCAGAAAGGAAGGCTAATAACAGTACCAACTTGGTCTGGTGACCTTGATATGATAAATACCTGCAAAACTGTAATAAATATTGAGAGGTGAGAAATACAGTGAGTGATGTATGAAGTGTCCTTTGGACAAAGGAAGTGATGAAAAGCACTGGAGTGGTGTGGACCATTTGGCTTAGAGAGGATCAGAACATCCACTAAAATCTATATTAAAAAAAACTCTAGGAACAGCTTTAAAATGCTATCTATTCAATTGACTTTGAAGTGACTTTCAAGTGTGAATATAATTCTGTACAAAGAGAAAATGAGGTAAGCAAACATTCTGCTTAAGTACAGCCTGCAGTGTCTATGGGGCTGGATAGCTCTGCTAACTGAAGGGTATTGGTTTACAAACAAATACTGACTTCTTTAGATTTGCCTGTGAACAGCTGAAAAAATCAGCTAGAATAACATCATGTATACATTAAGTCAGAGCACAGTGTGTTTGGTTATTCCAGTTGAAGACATGATTGAAATATTTTTGCATAGTGTGAAAAGGACGAAGAACTCATTTTTTACCTTAAAACATTCCTGAATCCAGGAACTTCCATTTTGGTTATTTCAGGCAAAGTATTTTTTATTATAGTTGAATGTGAATATTGCTAAAAGAAATTTTATGGGAATGCATTTTATTGTCTGACCATCTAAGTACTTTTAATCAAAGGGGTTTGAAGTCAAGTGAACAGCTAGACATTTGGATGCTTTCTCTGAATTTCCAAGTTGGCTATGCCTGACATTTTGTAGAATATTATTACCTTGATGTTTTTTTTCAATATCTGATGGTTTTACAGTTTCCTAGTTTCCTGTCATCCAGACTTCTTTTCTAACTGGTTATTGCTTCTCTCTGTCTACCTACCTCTGCACTAGCTTCTTGGAGCAAACAGCTCCAAACAGCTTAAAATTCCCCTATTGAATGCATTACCAAACACTTTGCAATCTATTTCAAGAAGAGAATTAAAAGAAGACTAGGGGATCCTCATCAGTGATGGCTTTTAAGGACCTGTTGAAAAGCAAGTGTCTGGAATGAAACATATGTAATTGAAGCTGTACTTAGGCAGGGGATTGTTGCAGATGATCTCTGGAGAATCCTTTGATTCTTGAAATACTTTTGATCATTCTAAAATATAAATAGTGAAATGCCTTTGTTTTTTAAGTATCATAATTTCTAGAGTTCAGTAGCATAGCTGAAAATCTGTTTGGAGATGCACCATTCTGCTACATTGCATGTTTTGGGTTTTTAAAAATTTTTTTAACCTTTGATAATAAGACACAAAACAGCAGAGGTCTTGCTCTCATTCAGGCTTTACTCCTCCCTACTAGGTGCTTGCAGTATGGCAACACAGCCTGAGAAGGTCTGAATGCCTCTCGATTCTGGATACAGAAGCAATTCTAAAACATAACTTGGGAGATTTTTATATTCTATAATAGCAATCGAGCACATAAAGAGCCTTTAAGACTTTTTGCATGAGAGTTCAACTCATCAAACCAGAGCAGGCCAGCAAGAGAGGATGCACTGGCCATTAGCAAAAGGGAGTTAACAAGTGATGAAGTCAGGAATGTGCTGATGTCTTTAAGCTGAATGAGGAGGATAAAGTGTGGGAAGTCACAGCTTCGTAATGATGAAGCCCCTGTTGGGTTAATTAATTGGGGTGGGATGTCTGCACATTGAGGGGAGGGAAGGAGCTTCATTTGGTACATGTCTGAGTTTTGAGCGGCAATACAAAGGATTGTGGAACTAGGGAAGGACAGAAGTGTTTGGTACAGCTCAAACTGGCAGAGACCCAAAGAAACTTGTCAGATATTTGTGAAAACAGGCTGCAGCTGCTACGGCTAGGAGTGCTTCACTGTGTAAGCAGCATGTTGGGCTCGGGTGAGACCCCACAATGACTGTCCCCGCAGTTTCTGACAAGGCTCTGTCTGCTACAGGTCAGATTTCACATGTAGGGACTGGTTTTCATAACAAGAAATGCCACAGAGCAGGCTTCCCACGGCATAGCATGTGCCCCCTAGCCCAACAATGCCAGGTGAGGCAGGAACTTGGTGAGATTTATTTTGAGGACAAGCCCTATGTGCTTGTTCCTCTTTGCTTGCAAAATATGTCTCTTCTCCTTGACTTTTGGCTCTACAGAAACATCCAAGTAAGCTGTTTCCCACTGATGACAAAGCAAAGTAGTTAACTTCACCATAAGCTGTGCATCCTGATACCAAGAAGGAGTAGAGATGACTGGTTTGTTTGACTAAGAGGTAGTGGCCATTCACCTTACACTCAAGCAATTTTAAAAGGCTTCATTGCTTTTTTTTTTTTTTTTCTTTTAGTCCTGTATTCCTTCTCCTTCTTCCTCTTCCCTTTTTCCTATGTAAACTTTTATAAGTTTTACACTGATAAACTTTATCCCAGAGCTTAGTTTTCCTGCTAAGTTTGGTGGAGGAGAGTATTTTCAAAACCAATTTCTCTGAAAATCTGACTGCCTATGTAAGTATTTCAAAATTAACCTGCCCACAGAATTGCTTGGCTTAACCAACCTAAATATATTATGTATCATCTACCTCCAGAAAGTATAATCTGAAGTTCTGGGGAAAAGGATAGTTTTGGGAGACAAGACAAAAAGTCACCAGGATTTGGAGGGTTTTTGTGTTCAGCTTGCATAATAATATCTGTAAAGAAAAAGAATTACAGGCATTGACTTCTAACAACTTTATATTGTGATACTTGTAATTATTAATGTCCAATATTTTATATTTCTAGGTGCTTTAAGTTAAAAAGATTATTCTGAGAAAGTTCCAATGTGTTGTCCTGGTCTCAGGTAAACACCATTAAAGGACAAATTTTATCCTTCCTTCTCTCAAAAATGACTGGTGTTTTTCAAGAGGAAGAAGGAAAATTTAAAAAATGAAAAGTGATGGGTTGATTTTTTTGTTTTACCCGCTATTTTAATTCAAGATATTAAGGTAAAGTAGCACTGAGGCTTATAAAACTTTGGCATCAGTATGAAATATTCATATTGTGCAAGACTGAAGAAAGCAAAGATTCAGCAGGGATGGCCATGCCTGTCCTAAGGGTTTCCATCTCTCGATTGCCCTGTGAGCAGTTTGATAGCTGCTCACCCCGTGGAGAAAGAACAAAGCATGCTGAAGATAAAGGAAATGATCCTTTATTTTTAAATACAAAGCAACCACAAAATAAATCCAAAGAAGAGTTGCATTTCACTGTTATTCAGTGGTCACATATTGCAGCTATTTATGAACATTTTATAATATCATAAGTCAGGAACTTTACAGACTGTGGGGATGAGTCCTGGCACTGGTGCCTCAGCTGGGATGTATCAAGGTACCTGATTTAAAACAGCTAACGGTCCCTACTTTTGGATGAGGCTCAGATGTTTCACCTCAACTCTATGTCTGGCCCGGAGAGCTACTTTGCACATTTATAAACTTTATCTAAATGTGAATAATGACATTTCCACATGCCCATCATTGAACTTGTTCCTTCTCTCTTTCAAACTTTTTCAAGGTGGAGGAGGGGAGAATTCAGAGGAGCTGTCTGCCTTTTTTGTCTAGCCTGCTAAGGAACACAGTTGGGAGAATGGGGCAGGAGCTCCTCTGCCCAGCTTCATCATGGAAAATAAAGTGGCATCTGGATGCAGTAGCAAGAGAAGGTGAAAAGCTTCTTTCTGTTTGTTTCTTATTTATTTTTTCTTCTTTTTTTTTAAGTATCTGGTCTCCTGGAACTGAAGGATTGATGTTTTTATCTCCATTTTTCCCTCCACTCCATCAGGCAAAGAGTTATTCCAAAATCACTTGGCAGCTGCAAGACAAGCTATTTCCTAACCCTCAAAATAACTTTTGTTTTGAATCGTTCCCAACTCCTTAAAAATCCATCCACATGTATGTATGTTTTGCATGGGAAAGAATACTTACAGTAGAAATAAATACTCATGGTTAATGATTGTCAAAATCCTGTTTTCATCATTAAATTTGGACTTGTTCTATGCTTAGAGTCCTAGATATTAATAATAATGTATTTGTGATATAAACTGTGCAAGCACTAAGGAAATGGGCAGCCCTAACCCCAAATTTCTGGCATCTCAGCAGAAAGGGTGAGCATTGGACTTCCAAATTCAAGCAGGGAAGGGAATATTTTTCCTTGTTACAGTCTGAAAAGGCCTTTTAAATACTTTTGGCTTACAGCCACATAAACAGAAACACCAAGGCTGACCTACACAATACAAAACAAAATCATGGGGTACAGTTTGCCCATGTATGCTTGGCAGCCTTGCTTCACTAAGTAGCCGAGGGACAGTGCATGTTGTTGAACACTTCTGGTACCTTTCATGTGCTTGTGGACTGCTTAAGTACAAACTTGCTGGAAGTTTTGTTCCTAGTATTGGTCAATAGTAAGCTTGGTAACTTCATTTACACTATAATTGTACCTGCTCCCTGATACTTTCATGAAAATAGAGACAACTTTGGTTTTCATATCTGAAAACTCACCAGAGGCATTACATCAGAAAAAATGATAGCAGTAAAGTAGACCTTGGAAAAGACATCTTTGCTTGGTGTCAGAAAAAAAAAAAACTGGCTTATTTTAATCTATACATAGTGTTTCTTGTCTTTTCCAAAGAACAAAAGTTATGGATAAACCTACCAGCATTCCCTTAGTAGAAAATGTCTTCCCTCTTCAGGGCAATAAGTGGAGAGATTCATTGCTAGAGAATGATGACATGATATATACATTCAGAAATTGTGTATTTCTCAACCAGTTATCATCTACTTCTTCTTAACTCTGCTTGAAGAGAGCCTGGGGATTTCCAGACTTCCCTCCCCTTCAATCTGGAGCTGTAAAAAGCTGTTGTTGCTCTCCTTCATCTGGGTTTGTTACTGTCTGAGTACTGCAATCTTCTTCCCCTCTGTGAATGCTGAAGAATTTGAAAAACTCTACACTGCTCAAGGAGAGGCTTCCACATGTGTCAGCATACCCTTCACAAGCACAGTAGAAAAAAAAAAAAAAAAAAAAGCTGTATTGCTCATTTCAGCAGATCTTCAGCCTACAGATTGTTTCTAATTAGCTGCTTCTAATTCACTGATAAATAAAAATGTACTCTTCTTATGCAAATGCTAATGACTTGGTAAGGCCAGTTCAAACTAAAAATGAATAGACAGTAGAGAGGACTAAGAAATTAAAAGGCTGCAATAAGCAGTAAGTGATAATAAGCAAGTATTTGACTGTGATGCATCACTGGACTGGAAAAATTGAACCATTTGACCTCTGGAGGTCTGTTCCAACCTGAATTATCCCATGATCCCATGGTCCTAAGAATATTTAGCTTCTTATCCTGCAGGATTGTCTCCAAAATAAAATGCACATGTAGTGTCTTCCTTTTCCTGCAGTTCTCAGTAGCCAGCACCTCTGCTTGCTCCTTTCTTGTCTTGCTTTCCAGCACTGGAAGTACAGCAGTAAAACCATTCTCATCTCTGCACATAACTTGGGCAAGGATTGGATACTTAAGGAAGATAACAAATTTGAAGAAGAAATTCAGAAACACAAAACTGACAAATGAAATAAACAAGTTTATCGCATTTCCTGCATGGAAATGTAAAAAGGAAAGTTTCAAAAGAATCAACTTTCAACCAACACAACATGTGATTTAAATGAGTTTATGAAGTAAAGTTTAAATGTAGGCTTTTAAGTTGGCTGGATGATATTGACTCAGTTCCTTAAAGGTTCTGGACAGTTTTGTTCAATGACAAAAATGATTTAACTTTATTAATAACTCTATTATATTAAACAACCCAAAATATTAAAAAAATAGATAAAAAGAACAAAAAGAAAAACCCAACAACTTAAATCCATCAACACCCAGCAAAGAAGTCCCAGACTATCACTCAGTCTGGGCCATAAAAACTAACATCAAAACAAATTAGGAATTAAGCAATGCAGCTATTAAATCAAGACCAGGACAGTTATCATTTTCCCTTCTTTGAACTCTGTACTGGTTATGATGATTTTGCCTCCTGGAACTGCATCAAGCAGTGGTGTTACACAACAGACACCAGGAGAGCACTCTTGATGAGCAGAAGTTGGTAACTTTTCTTTCCTAGAAACTGTCTTTTCAGAATTTCATGGCCTGCTAACACAAAACATAAAACAGTTGCTATTTTAGTCTTTCTTAACTTATGAAGTATATCTTACAGATAGGTGACCAAGCTGCTCAAAAGTATCATGATGAGGCATGAGAAGGCATGTTGTGAGTGAGGGACAGGCTGAGCTCTCTATCTCATAAGTGTTCAGGATTATTTCAAATAGGGGGACAATTTGGCTGTGGATATAGGTCCTATCCAGTTCCAGCTCTTTAAGGGACATGAGATCTACCCTTGATGTCCTTCAGCTGCTCATCATTATTCTTCTAATAGAAGGTATGTTTCTTTGCTGGGAATCACCCAGTCTTCTAGTGGTCCATCTTGTATGAGCACTTCCCATGAAATGGCTAAGTTAGCAATGACAAATATGTTAAACTACTCGGGTTTTTTTGAACTGTCCTAAGTAGTTCTGGGTGAAGAGAGTTCACAGGACAGCCTGTCACCTCCTTTGTAGGACTGAGCACTGGTAGCAGTGGGGTGATGACAAGGAATTGGGATGAGGGTGGAACTGCTCTGTAGGGAGCAGCTTGAAGCTGTTCTGAGGCTGAAGAATAAGTGTCTGCAGTATTATTTGTTATGATGGGGACTTGGACTAACCCTCACACAGACCTGCATCAATTCCACAATAAAAATTAAAGTATTTAAAAGGACTGGGAGATTTCCCAGCTAGAGATAAATCAACAGCTAAAAAGAAATTCAGAAGACAAAACAAAAAGGAAGGAAAAATATGCAGTTCATGAACTGTAGCTTTCACAGCAGTTGAGATTCTTTTAGAATATATCATGGAGCTCTGTTCAGAAAAGAGACAATGCTGGCAAGTTCCTTCTACTAGTGTACCCACTACAAGTAAGGAAAGATTGGTCAGCTGTTCACACTGTTGTTCTCTGTAGTGACATCTTGAACTTCTGTTTCCCAGGAGGCCCATGGAAAGATTGAGTGACTGCAGCGTTCCTCAGCTCGGGGGCTTCCTGGCCTTTCCCTGGTCTCTTACAAAGCTCTTACAAGCTTTTGGAGCTTGGTCAGTTTTTCCTCCAGACCAATGAACAAATCAGTTCCAATGGGTCAATGTGGGAGCTGTGCACCTTTATCTAGATGGGTTCAAATGTGGTTTCCTTGAGTATTTTCTTCTTTTTTTTTTTTTTTTTGGCAAATTCCCACTGAATCAAAGCTTTGGAGAATTTTCTCTCTTTATGTCAGAGTATATATGTCTGTGGCCTTCCACTCCAAATAGCAAAAATGCAGACACTGAACACCCACATTCCTGAAGTAGCCAAGATGGTTTTATCTGACTGACAAGGTCCAGGGATGATAGTACATTGCCAGGTTATGTAAGGTCCAGTTCATGTATCCAATTAAAAAGAGGGCTTTTGTCAACAACTGAACACTTAATTTATCAGCAAAGATAGAAGATAGCGAACCAGAGAGCTGACAATCATCTTTTCATTGGGAAGACAGCACTGCATCAGACAGCCTATCTTCTGGAGTCTCTCTCAGTACAAAAATGCTACTTTAAAAACTGTAAGATGAAATGCAGTTAAGCAGTAAATTTATCTCACCCTGGTGTATTATTGCTCTCACCATGTGTAATGTTCATTTCCTCTCCTGGAATCCTGGTGTGCAGCAGCAGGTTACACAGCCCTGGCTTCTGTGAACCCATTGGCTTTACTTAGGATACACATCTTCATTTTCAACAATGTTGTAATGTTCCTTCCTAATCCAGGCCACTGTGTCTGCTTATTAACTAATAGGAAGTATTTCCTCAGGACAGTTCTTGTCTTCATTAGTATGTTTGCTGTTTTATCTCAAACCTGCCAAAATAGAGAATGCATAATAAATTTCAGAATAAAAGCCCATGACTTTTTAAAACTTCATCCTTACAATGAAGAAGTAATGTCTAGGTTTTTGACCTCTTACATTCTCTTTTGGAGGCACAGTTTGAACATGCCAAGAACTGGAACCAAAGCAGTTGTTAACTAAGATTTAGTAACTTCAGGCCATGAATGAGCTCAAATTATTACTCACCACTTTGCCCCTCTTGAGTCTGTCTTCCCCTCCAGGTGCCACGCTTCTGTTTTGAGCCTAACAACTGAACGGGTCAGCCCAAAATTTAGCCCTTAGTAATCTCAGTAAAGTGTCCAGTGCAAAGGTGCACGTGGATAACATGATAGACAGCATTTAATCTTTCAAGTGCTAAAAGCTGCTACAGTCACACCATGTAATAAAAAAGTAGTGCTAAAATAAACTAAAAACTGTCAATAGGAAAACTGAGAGTAACAGAGACATAGGAGGTTTTAAGGAGAACATTTTAAAATAAGTTGTGACAGCTCAGTCCTGCAGTACTTTTCTAAAAGACACTCATCTCATAGCCAACGGAAATGTTACCTGATGGAGGACTGTACACTCCAGTATGACATCAGCAGCATTCTTGATATTTATAGTCCTGTAAATTATGGATACGCGGCCATTTATCTTTCCTGGAGCAGATTCAAACCTGGCGAAAGCTCACTAGGCTTGCAGCTGGGTAGACTTGGCCCTTTTTCTTTTACACAGGTCCTACTCCAGAAAAACACTTAACTCTTAAGGGCAAGAATAATCTGATAATTTTTGCTGGAACCTGCACATTTGAATTTAGGCTTGTATTAGACTTAAATGGCCCCCAACAAGAATCTACTCATTCAATTTACTCTTACTGATAAATAAAAATATAATTATTCCTAATTACATCTGCAACTTTCAGCTTTGGATGCAACCATTTTCCTTCTGCTTCACACTGATACTAGCACACAAGAGCAGCTAGATGTCTCACTAGAACAAACTCTGAAAAACATTTCCTTTCCCAGCTAAGATCAGTTAGAGACTCTGTTACTAGCTATGCTTTCCCCCAATTCACAGCTTCAAACTTCAGAACATTTTAAACCAAAAATTTGAGATAACTTCTTTGATAGGGTTAAAAATAAGTAGTGCTGCCCCACTTCAATGTAGATTGTTCTGAAAAAAAACTATACATTGGGAAAAAATCACCTATTGTCATTTGGATTGTTTGTTTCAGTCCATTGTGTGTTACCATGTAACACAAGGAAGTGAAAATGTCCCTGAAAAGAGAGCAGTTACTATTTTATGTCAATCTCCATGCACTCACAATTGTTCTCAGAATTTCTTCACCAAGAGAGGACCTGCATTTTCCATCTTTTTATTAACTACAATCAGTATTGTATCAGGTTTTAAACAATGGGTGCAATTATGTTACTTCTTTACAAGCTAGACAGCTTGTTCTTATTGACCTTTAAGAAATAAATACATAGGCACTAAACAACCTAACAATCTTAAGAAGTGGTTTCACCCCCAGAGAGTCACGCTTTAGGATGGATAATGAATAAAGAGCTTATCAGAATCTTTGTAACATATTAGAAACATTCTCCAGAATACCTATAAAATTCATTAGAGACTAATGACCTGCACTGAAGCCTGATAAGACAGAAGCTCAGGAAAGAGTGAGAAAAACATGATCCATCAGAGTCATGGAAATCAAGGGTTTGGAGTAGAAGAGTAGTAAGTATATAGATAGGGAGCATTTCCATTTGGAAAAAAAGCCAGTGAAACTTAAAAAAAAAAAAAGAAAGGTTTCCTTTCAAGGTGTACAGAAAAAAATCTTAGTTCTTAGTGCTGCAGCATATACATTATATACATTCACAGTGAGATCTTCAGCTCTATACAGAATTGTATAGTCTTTAGGCTATGTACAGACTTGTGTCTGCCCTGCTCAGGGCTCATTTGCTCTGGAGTAGACTGATCACATCCACATGATATAATAGTTCTGTGGGTCCCCTACGACCCTAACATACAAATATTCTCTTGTATATGCTCTTTAATTTTGTGCATCCAAAATACTGTGGTGGCTACCTAACTGGTGCTTTAGAGCATTATAAAGCAGGGCAGGCATCGTACATCCTGAGACATTTAGGAGTGGTCCTTGGATTGAAAAGTTGACACAACTGTACCAGGGCACAGCCAGTGAGAAAGCTCAAAATTAGGGATTGAACAAGCAGTTAAACTGTGCAGATGATCAGAGGCCCTCCCTGACCTCATCTCCTGGCCATGAATTAGTTCATAGCCTAGTCATTCTTCCAGAGACCTCTCATAGCTGAGTGGCCTGCAATTATCTGTAAATCTAGATCTGTAACTTGAGTAAGTAAGAAACCTGGTGGGTTTTTTTTTTTGTAGCATAATGATGCCACTTTAGAAAGGGAACATTTGCATTCATCAGGTTGTGTGGACATGAGTGGGGATTGTGCTGACTGATGTGAATGCAGCCTTTTTGCACTGAATATTAGGTCTAAGTGTTAGGGAGAGAGTCAAGGCAGAGGGTGAGGCTATATAACCTATAAAGCTTCCTTAAAATAAGGGAACAGGGGTGATTCATAGGTCTTGGTCTGGCCCTCTTTAAAAGAATTCACTACCTCTCTGTGGTGTGAATGGAAGAAGAAACAATTATTGACACTGGTAACAGAAGTGTATGTCTGGAAACAGATGGAAATGCCAGGAATGAAAGCTTATATGTAAAATACATGAAAATGTAGAAACTGCAAAGAGATCATTAAAAGCACAAAGTAGAAGCTTTTATACATAACTGTAAAATAAACATTAAATTGCCTAATTAATTGGATTTAAGAGGATAAACTGCAAAATGAACAGTAATTTTTCTACTCTGCTTTTAAATTAGGAAGAAACTTCAGCTTGGAATCATGAATAGTTATATGAGTTGCTATATTTTATAGGAAATTATTGGCTGCAATAACCATATGGCTTTGCCTTATATGCTTTGAGGTCTCTGAGTCTCAAAGGTACATTTGCCTTACAAATTACTCTTTCTAAGAATCATTTTGGTTAGCATTAATGAAAGCTCTTCTTATTGCAAGCTGTCTCTAGAACTGGGTGTTTGATAACAATGCCAAACTTCACAATACGTGTGGTGAAAACACAAGGTTGGTGCCATTAAGAAGTGATGAAATTACACAGAATTGAGATCCAGATGCAATTTCAAAGCCAAGTGTGGGTCATGATTTTGGAAAACTGAAACTAAATAAACCCTCAACTAATTACACCTAGTTTCCCTTGCTGTTTCCTATATTTATATCCGTGATGCTGACTAGACATAGAGGTACACTGACTTCCCTCTGAGATTTGTATACATCAACAGTGTTGTTAGTGTCAGTCTGAATGATCAAATTTATTTTCTCAGTTTTCCATTTTCCTTGCAGAGAGTGAGTGAACCATTCAGCTATGAATGTATTTCTTAATTTCTAGAGGTAATTTTTTTCCCCCTAAGTTGAACCTTTTCTTCAGAAAACATATGTTTTGAGAAGCAGTCATCTGCTCCTGAAATAGGAGGGGTGGTTATCAGAGTGTATCAAATGAGAGTACCCTGCAGGCAATTTGACACCAAGAGATTTCAAGTTGGTGTAACAGAATTGCATGTACACTAAACCAGAATATGCCACAGAAGCCAGAAGTCCTGTGCTGTCCTTCCCCTGCTGCTTGACAAAAGAAAAAAAAAAAGTTTTAATTTTTATTAAATTTCTGTTGCATGTTTGGTACAAAATGCAAAGATGTTCTTGGGGCATGAAGAAACAGAACAAGACTGTTTTATTTTCAGCTGTGACCTCAGCTAATGTTGGTTCAAAATGTTAAAGTGAGCATAAAACAAAGGGCTCAGTATAGGTTTTAGGCTGCTCTATTAAAAAATGAATCCATATATACCTGAGTGTAATGGAGTTCAAAACATTCAGATGTGCCAGTTGGGCCCTTTTTTTCCCTTCCCCGTCACAAATGCATTCACTAAATGAAAGGACACACTTATGCTGCCAGTTTTCACAAGTGTGATTAAATCTTCACACAATCTTTGGTGAAAATCCAGGACCCTTCTCTGAGGATGTGAAGTAAGCAATGATTGCCCCAGTGAGTTGGAAAGATAAGTGGTTACTGTACTGTAGCAATGACTGTGGGGTTTGAATTAATTATGACCTTCTTCTCCACAAATAGATATCAGTTATACAGTACAGTCACTGCCAGTAAATGCAGAGGGGCCTTTGCTGACATGTGTGATATAGTGGCTTTTTCAAGGGTAAAGTAAGATGTGAATGTGTTTTGACCTCACCTCGAGTACTGGGTGCAGTTCTGGGCCCCTCACTTCCAGAAGGATATTGAGGTGCTGGAGCAGGGCCAGAG
>JANHGN010009342.1:0-49118 GCA_024605025.1 Megaceryle maxima
GGCTATGGTCTAATGGATAGATAGATGTCAGGGTGAAGGTTGGACTTGATGATCCTAGAGGTCCTTTCCAACCCTAAAGATTCTATAATTCTATATACATATATAGCTATGATTGAATGCACTGGGCCAGTCAGGGTGTGGTTCCTCTACAGACAAATCTGATCCAAGCAATGACTGCTGCAACCCTACCTCTCCCTCCTTCACCAGCTGCACATTCTCAACCCTTCCCAGGAACTACGGATTGTGCAACTGCACTTTCCTCCCTGTCCCAAACAGATTTAGGGAACTGAATCACTGAAATCCAACCTCACCAAATAAAAAAGGTCCTCTTCAGCTGCACTGCCTTCTTGAAGGAGCTTGCAGTGCAGCTGGAGACTGAGTAGTAGTGGATTTAAGTGAGTGGATGGGAATCTGCAGCTTGGGCAAAGGTGGAGAGGGAATTCAGACAGACTTGAAGTGTCAAAGGACTTGATCTTGGAAGTCTGTGGAAATCTGCACTACATGCAGAAATTTCTGCTTGCTAACATTATTTCCCCTCCTTTTTCACTCTGCTGTCTTAGTCGTGCAGTGTGACGTAGGGTGATGCTATTCAAAAGTTTGTGACACTGTCCTGTAGTGAGTTCCAAAATCATCCCAAAATCAACAGTGGAGTGCCCAAGGCCACAGCATTCCCCCCACCTGCCTCCGCCTACCAGGGCTGCACCACCACCTCCAGAAAGCAAGGACCACATTTCTCCCTTCTCCTCTGTACATGTCAGAGTTGTCAGACTCATAGAGAAAGTCCTTTTATCAGGACAACTGTGGAACATTTTTACATTGATATACTCATCGGAGGTTCACTTGCCATCATTAATAATAGATCTCCACGGTTTATCATTAGTAAAAGCACAAAGGAGTCATCACGGGTCAGAATCTCATTCCACGTGACACACAGGGAGAGGAAAGAAAGAGTCTGCTTCAAAGCTACTGTCAATCTGAGGATCAATTACATGCGAGTCACAGATCTTTCATACTGAGCTTCCCACACTAGGGGACTGTAGCACTGGAAACTGCTTCAGTATTTTCCACCTCCCAGAAAAGAGCTGCCAAGAGATTTCAACTCAACCCAAAAATTACTAAATTGTTAAATTTACAAAATGACTGTGTTTACCAAGAGCAGCAGATGTTTAAAGGGAAGAAATTCAGGGTTTGGAGTAACACCTAGAAACAAGCAGAATACTCACACTGCTGCTGTGAAATCTGTAAACATTGTTGAACGAGGAATCCACATGCCAATGCATGAAGTAGTAGCGATCACCTATGGACAAAGAGAGGAGGGTTGTATGAAGGGCAGAGATAAGCAGGTTCATGTGGATTTTCAGGGAACTCCCTATTTTCAACATTCAGTTTTATCTCTTTTCCGTGATAACTCACTGGTGCTGTAGCATTAATCCAAATTATGATTGATTTTTTGGAGGAGGGGATTTTCCTGTAGAGGTAGACCGCTTCCTCTAAAAACACCAGATTAGCAATTAGCATCATCAGAGTCAAGATTGCAAAGAGAAATCTCCCTGGTAGGTCAAGACCTGAAGAGAGAGGAGAGAAAACAGTTCTGATTTATTTCATAAGCATTCTAAACATTTAATATAAAGACACAATTTCTGAGGGGCTTCTTAGCCCTAATCCTGCAAACTGTTCAAATACTTAAATTTAAGTTCACGCCTAAATCTTTCCAGGATCCACAGACATATATATATATATATATAATATGCCTCCATGTTCTCAAAGTAGTATGCAAAAGTCCCCTTCAGAAAGGTGGAGTCCCAGGACAATGTACATAGATGAATGTAAGTACGTAACAGATTATAAGTAAATACATAATACCTAATATAAATATATACAGTAAATACATATTCTGGGAACTCTTCCAGGCAGACTATAAGCAAAACTGTATTTACTCAGTATTAATTCTTTTCTTCCATTGTATGCTCATAGGCATGGTTGTGCATAACTTCCTTAGGAATGCAAACTCTTTAGAGGCTTGGTGGAAGTTTGTGGAGCATACGAACAACGTAAGATCTATCTAGCCTGAGATAAAACTTGATGCCTTCGCCACCTTATTTTTTACTTCTCCCTTAAAGCTGTATATGGATACCAACATTTATCCACAGCTGATGGTTTTATGTCTCCATCTACACTGGGTATGGATATAATTTTTTACCCAGGACTGATGGTTGGGGTGTATTTTCTCCCAAGAAAGGTGCTTCTGGAGACAAGAAAGCACTGCAGTGGAGTCATGCTTAATGTAAGAGAAGATCATGCTCACCACTGGTACTTACTACATCCCACTGTGGCTGTAGCCCATCTCAAAGCATACCGAGCAGTGCCTACAAAGGGGAGCCTCTGCCCCAGCCTCTTCAAAAAACCCCAGCACTTCTAGACTTGGCTGGTGGCAAAGCAGTCCGCATCTCAGTGGACATCTCCCCACCTTAGTTCTCACCACGGTGGAGCCCGAGACCAGCAGCGGGTCTATGGGCTGGTTCAGCGCTCGGTTCGGCTCCCTGCCGACCGCACTTCCCCTCGACGACCACCTTGTTCTCTCACACCCTCACGCGCATCCCTGGGCTGGGGAGCCGCGTTGTCCTCTCACTTACCCGAAGCCTCTTGCCAGGCGGAGGTCTGGCCGCGACAGGACGGCTGCCAGCCTCCGCTCGGGGGATTTCCTCGCCGGGAACGAACGGCGGCGGGTCGGGTAGAGGCAGAAGCAGGGAAAGGGGCAGGGGCAGTGGCAGAAGCAGGGGCAGGCGCAGAAGCAGGGGCAGACGCCGCCATCCAGTGCCGTTGGGTGCTGAGGCCGGCACGCGGCCGCGCAGGGGCCGTTACTGGGCTGGCGGCAGGCGGAGGGGCCGCCTGGCCGCGAGCAGCCCCGTCCCCTTCATGCCTCTTCCCCTCGCTCCGTCCCGGGCGGGCGGCCGCACTTACTCTGGAGAAGCTCCTGCGAGTAGGGCGGCTCGCTGGCGCCGCAGGACGAGTGGAAGGTCTCGTTCGCCTCGCCCTCCATGGCGGCGCGGCCGCCGGCCACCGCCGCGATGCCCTGTCAGTGCCGAGGGGACGAGGCACGGGGGAGCGGCGGAGTTCGGCTCCCGCCCGCTGGTGCCCGGGGAGTTCGGGAGCCGCGATGCGCCGCCCGGCTGCTCGGGGACGCCGAGGGGCGATTAATGATTAGCCCGGGAGCCGGGGCTGGGCGAGTGGCGCGCAGGGCCCGGCCTCCGCGGCTGCCTCCTGGCGCCCAGCGGGCCCGGCACCGGTGGAGTGTACGGACGGTGCCGAGCCCTGGGGGCAAAGGCGCCCACCTCGCTCTCCGCTCCACCTTCGAGGAGCCGTCTTCCGGACAGCGTCTCTGTTCGGCCCCCGTGGAGGTGCTCTTGAGGAAGCCAACGAGCCCCCCTTCCCGGCTCCGGCCCCTTTCAGGCCCAGGGTCTCGGAGCACCTGGAGTCGGGTCTCACACAGGAGTGGGGCTGCTGGCCAAGGAGAAGGATGGATTCCCCGGTGCCGCGTCCGCCTTCAGCCCGGCCCTCTCAGAGCCGCCCCGGGCACTGCGCTCTCTGCAGGGGCCTGTGGAGGCAGAGGGATGCTTGGTCAGTGTAGCAGACGTTCAAAGTACCTACCATGGGGCTCTCCAGCAAAGCCTTCCCCATATTCTTGGCTGCAGTGAGGTGAAAAGCTACACCACCTTCTGCGCTGGCTGTGGGAGTGCACGTTGAGGGTAGGAGTATATGGAGAGATTCTCCACTTTCCCACATCTTTCCTGCTGGAGGGATCCTTTCTGCAGCCTGAGCCTTTTCAGGCTGGTTCCAGGAAAAAGGAATGAGTAATGAAATTAAGGGAGTTTGGTGATCCACTGAGTTGTTCTGGGTAGTCAGACTGAAAGCTGGCTGCAAGAAGCAGCAGAGGGATGGTTACAGCACCAGGTGACAAAAGAGCAAGTGACATGCTGTATCAGTAAATGCAAAGCAGTGTTCAGCAGAAGGAGGACAGCCCTAACTACCTATGCAAAGATGAGCTATTGCCACTCAGGAGAAAGAGCTTGGGGCCACAGTGGATAGTCCTCAGAAATGAGTGCTGAGGAATCAGCATGGGAAAAAAATGCAAAGGGATACTAGGAATTAGGAATAAAGAAGGGAAGACACAAAATAGCTAAAATATATATGGAGGCCTCCCTTCATCTCAAGGTGATATTCCAGAAACTTGAACAAATTGAGGGGAGGTGGGGAATTCAGGGACTATGGGACGTTTGTAGGCTCTTGTGCCCTTATGGTAAAAGCTGCCATCCTGCAGTTTTCACAGGACTCCCAAAGTTTTTATGGGAAGGACAGGCCAGACACTGAAACGCTGCCAGCAAGAATACAAGGGTGCAGAGGACAACTGAACTGCTCAGTGCCTAATACCAGAAGGTACTCAACTGAGAAAAGGTAGATCCCTTCCTGTGCAGCAGGACTTGGGAGAAAGACAAGGTACTGACAGCCTGTTCTGTTACTGTCAGGTGAGCTCAGTTGCCGACCAAAGCCCTTTATTTTGAATCTTCCTTGGCATTGCTGCCATTGTTTTCACTGTACTGAAAAATAAAGAGGGGAGCTGTAAAGTTTCACCAGGAGAGATGAGTCAGTGATATCTGTGATATCTGCCCAGTCTTCACAGGCTGTCCAGAGCATCTTCCATCCAGCACATCATCTTCTGCTTCCCAGCAGAAGAAAGATGCAGGCAAAATTCTTGAAACATTGTTCCAGATTATTTTCTATTTGGAAATCTGTTGACTCATCCTGAAGAAACAGTTGCTAGTAGAGGGGGAAATAGCCCTAATACACCACACATCTTCTACCTAGTTTGCTTGATTTTTTTTTAATCAATCTATCTGAAGGTGATCACATATTCCAAAATGTGACCAAAATCTCAAATCAGAATTTGCTGAGATGGAAAAGCAGACCAAGGCCTTTGAAAGTTCTACCCCAGAGGGATGACAAGATTCCAATCTGCTGCTATTTTGGTTGCCAGCTCCTTGTATTTCCTGAAAGTGAAAAATAAAAATTATTTTCCTATGAATTCTTTTTTTGAGTGAGACAGGTTTGTCAGTGCTTTTGTTGAAGAAATTCTCATGTTAAGTATAGAAGTGACAAAGTTCATGGCTATTTTACCATATTTAAAAGAAACCCAGAGTCTGCTTTAACTTAAGAATTCTTTGAGGAATCCACACAGTAACAGTTTTGAATTTTACAGTCATATTTTAGTCATTCATCAGTACCAGTCTGGAGTACTGCTGTATACACTGGACATGGCATTAGAGAATTTCCTGTCTCAATCCTATAGAATATTAACAGGGTGAAGTTTAGAGGTTAAGGATTGATTGTCAGCTGCTGTTGTAGGGAACCATCTAACTCGCTTCTACTGGAGTCTCTCGTACAGAATAGAGTCTAAAAAACAAAACCATAAGCCTACTGAGATTCCCTTTTTTTTTAGAAACACTATTTTTCATCTTTGGGTCAAACATTAGATCCACTTCCTTAAAAGCTGCCATATGTCTCAGGGGGGCATGCATCACCTCTTCTTCACATTCTGGGCTATTTTGTGACAACAGTATTTGCCTGACAGTCCTTATAGTTAAGAAATCAAACTGAAGAATGTGCTGTGACCCCTCAGCTACCACAGTTGGAGGTCTGCTGCTCTGTGCACACTTTCTTAGCCCAGGCTCTTCTGCAGAGGTCTCTCTGCATTAGCCTCTAAGCCACATGCCAGATCTCCACATCAACAACAAAACCTTTATATTCCCAGGAACCTAAGTATATTTTTCCTCCCAGCTTCACTATTCCAGTTTTTGGTTTAACCATTTTGTTTAATACATGATATTTGCCACAAAAACCAACCAACCAAAAAAACAACAAAAACAAAAAACCAACACCTTCAGCAGCAGAAAAATATTTATAAGTGGAACACCTGTCCATGTAGAGGCATCCAGAGATTTTCACAGTTCCTCAGAATAAAAACTACATGTGAATGCAGTTCCCTGCCTCTGTTTAGCAGGGGCTTTTGAGTACTTTGTGGTTCAGCCCCTCCCCAGACACTGTGCTGCTCAGATTTTCTTCTTCTTCTCAAGGAACATGTCCTTTTGCTTCTATAAGTGTGCTCTTCTTTTAAAGGGCACTACAGATGTTTATCTTTGTTCCATTTTTATGACAAATTTCATTTTCCCCTGCCTCACTGCAGGAATAACTGGATCCTCTTAACTCTGCTGAACAGGATGCCTGTTGTGATCATTCCCCCCGTGGTGTGTGGTCTGGAAGAGCAGATGCCATCATGCCATCTATGGTTTCTCCCTGAAGGAGGCACACTGGCCTTCAGAAGGTGACACAGCCCTTCTATCCCATACTATGGGAACAAGCCTATAGACAGAAATCCTGATGTCAGCCCTGGCTCAGAAACAGAACAGCAGAAGGTTCTGTAGGCTGTCTCACGAGACAAACTCAAAGCTCCATTGCACCAGTTATATAGGATAGGTTAATGTATTTTAGTTGTAGGGAAGTCTAGCAGACATCATCATCATCAATGCAGATGGGAAATACAGTCAAAGACCTTTCCTGGGGGAAGATTATGCTCAGCTGAGTTCAAACTAGCAAGAAGAGTTTGTATTAGAAAAATAAATCAACAATTTTCAGTGCCATAGGACTGTACGTCAGATTTCTCACAACTCTGGATACCCAACCAGCTAGGAAAAGTTAGATAAAATTGTCCAGCTTCCAAAGGCATGTACAGGTTTAATGATGAAATGAAATCCTGCTTCTTAGCTATAGCATATTATACAGTTAAATTCAGATGCAGTTTGTCCTTTTCCACTACACAGACATTGACTTTTCACCTACTGCCAGTAATAAACTACCCATTTCAGAAAAAAATGGCTTATTAGTGTAAGAGAAGGAACATCTATATCACTGTTAAAGAAATCAATAATGGCATTTGCTTGTTATTTGGATTGTGGCAACTGTAAAAATAATACAGTGACTACAATGAAATAAATTAAGATAACAAAACTAAATTGTAATTTTCATGCCTATTCAGATGGACAAATTTCTACATGAAAAGTGTATGCCAGAAGTTTTATGTCTGTGCTTTCAAGAGGACATCTTAGAGAAAGACCCTTACTGGGAGAGAAGCAATAAAAGAGAAGAGAGGCTTTCATTAAATCTGAAGCTAACAAGTTTGATTTTATCTCACTTCCAAGGTAGCAAATCAATTTCTGGCAGTCGATATAGGTGAGAAATATAAAGAGGCCGAACCAAACTATTATTTTTGTAATATATTGTTACACTTTCATAGAGAGATGGGTAATTATTTGCCTTGTCTTACCTTTTTAAAGTAACTTATGAGCAATTGCATGTGTCAGTAGAACAATCAAAGGAAATTCACAGTACTTCATAGTAGAACAAAGAGCTGAAAGAACCTTATAAAATTAGGACCGCAAATTGCTGGTAAGGGGGGGGGGGTAGCCAACAATCAGCATCCTGACAGAGAATAGAGGCAGGTTGTGCATTTTATCTGCCATTGCTGTGATAACGGACACATATTTGATTGCAGAGCTTTTCAGCAATGGAAGAAGTTTTTCCCCAAAGGAGTGTTGATGAGCAGTAAGACAAATATGTCTTAAGGACCAAGTAAATGCCACTTTGCGAGCGTCTCATATATGTCCAAGGGCACTGATGGGCAAAGACAAACCTCACAGATCTTCAGCATCAAAAAGAATAGATTAGGATTAAGAAGTCCTTTCCCTAGGGTGAATTTCTGTAGATTTTTCTTTCTCAGTCTTGATTTGTAATCCCTGACTCATAGAGAAGGGCTGTCAAGAATTTTGAGAAGTTTTTGTGTCAAAAATGACAATTCATCTGAACCAAAGCTTCTGCTAAGAGGGGTGATTTAAAAAAGATTTATTGACAGAAAACTGTATTTTAACTTTGGTTTATATGGAAATATTTCAATTTGACATTTCCTATGTGAAGCATTCTGCACCCGCTGTTCAAAGCAAATTTTGAAATCTGAAACATTTTGAAACTCATTAAAATAAAAATTAAAAGTAATGGAAGTCAAAATGCCATGCTTCAAAATGAGGAAATTGCACACAAACTGAATAATTTATATTTTGTTTATAGAAGTTTCCTCTTTACAGCTTAATTCAGGACACTAGACCTTCAGAAAAGCTAAGCACTTCTTTATGGAAAAGGGTATGTAGAGTCGAGATGACTATGCTGGAGATTATGTTTTACAGCTGTTTCCTGGAGGGGAAAGTGGGAAAACTCTTTAGACGTTACTGATGTTATTGTGACTGGAAGCCTGCTGTTAATGTCTAAGTCTGCTTTTTTTTTCCACAACAGTCAGGTGCCAAGCAAGATAGATCATGCATTTCTTCCCACAGGTCATAACTTGACAGAAGTGGTTTTTACTCCTTCTGTATTGATATTACTAATAAGGAAAAGAAAAAAACAAAACTCAAAACAACCCCAAAATAGAAAATGCACAGACAACAGGAAAACTGTGATACAATAATATAATAAAAATAAATTAACAAAACAAATCAAATCAACAAAACAAAACCCACAACAAATGAAACAGAGCACCCTCTAAGCTAAAGGTATGTTATTTTGTGCAGCAAGCAGACCACCTGTTAGCAAACAAGGAGAAAAAAGCATAAATGTATGAATACAAAACATTGTCAGTGTGGGTTTTAGTCACTATAGGACTGAGACTGCCTGTCCCAGCAGCCTGGGCATAGATGAAACCCTGGACTGTCTACCTGCAAAATCGGAGTTAAAGCCTGAAAATGTACATTTTACCTTTATATGTCCACAGCTTGTAAAATTCTGAAGTTTAGTTTGCAAGTAATGTCACAAGTAAAGCTACCTCAATTCTACCTCTCTCCCTAGATGCATGGGAAATTCATGGTTTTAAAAACATATCAAAAAGCCATAGGCAATGTCTGAGTTTGCACTGAGCTGTGAAGGTGACAGAAGAGCACAAATATCTTGCAAATGTCATTCAATTACCAATTTTTGTCCTGCATTTCATGCACAAACAGAGCCAACAGCAGCACTGAAGAAATTTTGATAGAGAAGCAAGACTGTCTGGAGCGCGGTTTGGCTGAAAAGCAAAAGCAAAACCCTTCAAAGAAACATAGGACAGGCTCTTGCAATAGCTGAAAGATACACTTTCTGCAAATGAAAACTGGAAGTTGGGCTTCAGACAAATACCAGAACTGGGCAGGAGCAGCTGAATGGTCTGAGATGTTATGAAATAATATACAGTTCACAGTAAACCAGAAAAAAACCTCGATGAAACTGTAGCAAGAGAGGCTGCATGGCTGGCTGTAGCACATCTCCCTTTCTTTGTGCAAATGTTGTCTTTAACTCTGATCCATGTGTGTTGGACAAATATGCTCCAGATGTAAAGCTGCTAACGCAGGGGCAGGTCTCCTTTTGAGCCTGGGGGTGTCCAGGACTTACAAACCTTGCTGAAATGTTTGTGGTTTTGGAGAACAGAAAAAAATAGCTAAACCACTAACTTGCAAAAGACCCTGTAGCTTTCTTCTGTGCACCCTTGGATGGTTTTACATCTGACGACTTCTTGCAACCTATGAGGGGTTCCATCTTAGGGGGTTGGTGTGTTTGGCCGGCCTGCACCGACACCCCAGGAGGGTTCACTGACTCTCCCCCAGCTCACAGAGATGGATAGGGGCAGTTCAGGCTGCCAGAGGGAAGGGGAGCACTGGAGAAAGCTATAGCTTCCTTCCCAAAGACATGGGCAGTTTTTGTGTTTCCTAGCATAGAACAGCTAAATATCCACATCTGCAGCTTGTGTAGGGGTTGGCTGATCTTGCCCAGAGACAGCCTGGCAGCACATCCTAGCCACAGGCAGGCTTGTGACCTGAGAGGAGTACGTCACCCCCATGCAATGCAGTACCCAATGCTTATAAGTATATGAACAGTTACTCTGGCACTTTCACAGCAAACTCAAGAGGGATAGGAAGGCTGGGGCTGAAAAGCAGAATGAGAAATGTGTGTAATGTTTCTGGTGAGGCCTAGGACCTTGAGGTTGCAGGACTTGCTTTGTGCTCTCACCCCAAAGCCAGCAGCTGAGATTTAGCAGACCAGCCATGTCTTTCCAAAGTTTCCCTGCTGTCAGGCTACTCTGAAGTTATCAAGCTCATTTCCATGGCATTCTGAGCATAGCTCCAACAGTGTATCCCAAATGTACACCTTGGTTTAGTATCAGCAAAGCCTCTTGCAATGCCTGTCGCAGGACACTATTCTTCCAGACAAACCTGTCAATGTAAACACACACACTTTATCAAGGTGAATTTTAGCAGCATCTGTTTCAGGAAGGAAGGAGATGCTTTAGAGCAACTAGGAACTGTACTGCTGGCCACTTTCTTTTTTATTTCTTGAACCATTTTCAAAACAGCTGTTACATATTATTCTTATATTTCACCATCTCATCTCAGGACATGCAATAGATATATTCCAGATATATCCAGATATATTCCCTCCAGAGGTCCTGAGGGGACAAAGATCATTATAAACAGATTAGTGGGGGTTTTTTTGGTTTTGTTTGTTTGTTTGGTTGGTTGTTTTTTTTTTTTAAAGGAAAAAGAAAGAAAACCAGATAATCTGCATGTTAGCAAGGCAAGTTTTGTAGGAAAAGATAATTTTATTAGCCCTACTTGTGTAAGCTGGGAAAAAAACAGGGGAGCTTTTAGATGTGAGGAATCATCAGAGATAGCAGTGTGTCAGTGATGTGTTAATAGATGTATTTGGTTCCCAAAGAAAATTCATTATTCAAATACAGTAACCTTAGGCAGTTTTTTAACCAAAACTAGGCTCAAAAAGCAGAAGCAATTTTAACATGCTTTGAGCTAGCCCCTAAAGAGAACTTTTCTGCACATCTTTCTCTTAGTTTGGTGAATTCACTAAATATGTTCAGATATTGCTTAACTTCCTGATATCTCCTTTTCTTTTCTCCTCATCTTTTATTTTGTTAGACTATCTTTTTGTTTTACAGGGTGAATTGTTTGTTAACATGTAAGTTGCAGGGTGTGTGGTCTAAAACCCAAGCAAGCTTTCCTACCCTTGCTAGGCAGTTCCCATGGCAGCGTGTTAGCTCTCCCTTAGTCTAACGTCTTTCTGATATACCTCCACTTGCCTCTTCTATTATCTCCTCTTGCCACCAATTTCCTTCTTTCTAGAATCTGACACATTGACTAGCACCTTCATACAGCAACTATCACAGCTCCCCCAGCATCTTTAAGCCCTTGCTGACAGATGAATAATATGGTATCTGTCCTGTTTCAAAACGATCATTCCCACATAATAATTTTCAGAGAGTAATTTCTCCAATGCCCTTTGTTTCTTTTTCTTCTGTCTCCCAATTCTAGGTAGTCACTTTACAGTTCCTCCATTATTTACTCCCCAGCAATTCATTCTGACTTTGTAAGTGGAAGCAAGAAGCTGAATATGTTCCACCTGAATGCTAAGCTGTGTGTTTCGGGGGGGGAAGGTATTCAAACCTCACAGTGGAAAATTATTATCTTGTCTGACTGACAGATAATACTTAGGGTCCAGTTTCTGCCATGCAAACATTTGCATGACCTGAAAGTAATTTATATAAACATCTGACAACAATTGTTTGAAATTTACTATGGCTGAAAACATTCACATCAGTAAAACTAATTCAGTGAAATGATTGGAAAAAGCTACATTGTTATTGCTCTAGAAAGACTGGAAACTTCAAAATCCTTGACATTTTTCTTGCAGTCTTATTTTCTTCTCTTTTTCTCAAAATAGAAGTCCCATTTTTGAAACTATTTTAGAAGAAAAAAATACTGGAACTATGATCTATATCCTAAAGTTTAAAAAAAAAAAAAAAAAGCCAAAACAAAAAAACCCAACAGAGTACAATAAAAGCTATATATTTCTTTAAATCTCATCATTCTGTTAACCAGGCTTGTAACAGATTAGTCCAGTAAGTTAGAATACTGAAGAAAATCTATTCAAACCAAAAGTAAGCTTTTAATGATTCTTGGGCTATTTTTTGCAACACTTGACGAACCTGTTCCCATTTTAAAAGTCAGATATAATGCCTCTCATGTTTAAAAATAGATAGGCATAAAGCACAGTATTGTTACATACTCAGTATGGTTCCCAAATGCTTTCGTGTGCTTCTGGTTCTTGCAATTCTGGAAGGTGTGTTTCCTTGCTTTCACTTGCTTTCTGTCTGCAGTTCTCACTGCCTGTAGTGGGCTTTGTAGAAGCTGTTTCTATCCCACTGGAAAGTTATTGCCCTGTACAAAACTGTGCAGAGCTGAGAGTGCCCCCGAGAAGCCACAATGCAGCAAAATCAGTAACCATTTCAGGATATTAAAGAAATGCTTGTGCCCAAGCAGCTCACTCCTTTTGTATGCCAGCGGAGCAACATCTCTCTCAATCGTGTTCCAGTATCAGTTCTCCATCCACCCATACCTGACATGTGCAGGACACTCAGAAAACAGTAAGTGCTGTCATGATGGATTAGGCAGAATTGCAGCCCATCTGAGGAGGGACAACACCCTCAGAGATTGTCTATTCTGCCCTCCTGCTCAGGGCAGGTTGCTCCGGGCAGTGCCCAGATGGGTTGTTGACATCTCCGCAGACAGACTCCACAGCCTCTCTGGGCAGCCTGCGCCGGGGCTTGATTTGCCTCACAGTAAGGAAGTGTCTTGTTATGTTCAGTGGAACCTCCCATGTTTTAGTTTGCATCATGAAAAATGACTTACATTATACTTTGTGTATTTGGTACAACCTCAGTGGCAAAGCTCTAAAGCAAAAAGTGAATTCCCAGCCCTCCCCATTCCCTGCAAGGATTTCAGAGGGAAGACTAAAAATGGAGGGAAACCCTACTGATACCTCATGGGAAAGAGGTGAGACTGGAAAAAAAAGACCAGGGAGCAGGCCTGAGACATGTGAGTGTGGCTGATGCTGCTTCATTAGGTCTGAGAAGTGTTTCTGCTAAGAATCATATCTTAATGTGAAGCAAAGCTTTTAGTGGCAACAGAGCCCAGGAACTGGGGCCAGCTGGCCTGCTGAAATGTCTGGTGATAAATGGACAGGGAGGAGACCTCCAAGCACTGGGCACAGCAGTACAGCCTGCCCCACAGAAGGAGGAGTTGAGGAAGCCCAGGGTGTCCCTGCCACCTGTGGGAAAACTGGGAGCTGGGGCTCCTGCTTCTGATCTGAAAAACAAGAGACGAGGGCTTTCCTGTCTGGTGGGGTGAGCAGTAGCAAAGTGTGGTTAATGGCAGAAGGGCTAAGGAAAGGTCCCTTTGCACAGCTGGGGTGCTAGCCTAAGCCACAGAACATAATGAACCAAAACACCTAGGCTAGGGTTGCCCTGGAGGGCATGGTGACAGTTGCCTCACCAGAGGACAGTAGAGGGGTAAAAAGCTATAAATAAACTTGAAAAGCTTATGTTGTTCTTTATGTTGACCTTGCAAATGTTTTCATTTTTATCCTCAGCTAAAATAATATTGTGAAGGCCATCAATTTATGTCCGAGAATGAGTTGAGAAAATTAACTCTCTGAGCAGGAGGATGGTTAAGTGTCATTTCCTCATGGAGAATGAGAAGTGGAGGAATGGAGCCAAATCAGCCCATTTAAATATGGCCTTCCATTCTCCCAGCCAAGCCCTGGCAGAAGGGCTAGGCAGGAAAAAGAGGTGCCTTTAGATTGTCTGTCTGTGGCTGACTTGTTTCAATTTTCTGTATTATTCTGACTGATGTCTAGTAACAACTTAAAATAAATAAAAAGGTTCCTTGGGTATTACAGGACAGAACCACTCCCTGCCGTCAGGGTTGTTCTGACAAAGTCATCATAAAACCATTATTGTACAATCCCGTCTAGCTACTTTGCTAATGTTATTTCACTGCACTAAGAGCCCATGAACAAATATTTCCCATTGGTTGTGTAACCCAGGAAAAATCCCAAAATGAAAGGTGTTGTGTAAAGGGTGGAGAGGATCAAAACCGGAGCGAGCTCCTTGCCAACAACATGTGAACCTGCCCCAGCTGGATTAAACCTGGGTGAAGGGGAAGCCCTTCCAGATGAACCTGGCTGAGCCATGATGGAGTTATGCATGCCCTTAAGCCCATGGCCAGGCTGTAGGGCTCTGCCATGACCTCACTGATGAAGGACACATTACACCAGGAGGCCACGGCCATGCTGTAGGTACATTTCTGCCATAGCAGAGGCAGCACAGAGACACCTCCATGCCCAGGCCTTACAATGTGGTGGTCACCACATGCATGCAAGCGGGGCTAGACTGCTTCCTACAAAGGATGCCCAGCATTATGATCATCACTCTTATCACAGTGATTATGACCTCTCATGGTGGTCCATGATCATCATCATGGTGATCATTATCCACTGGCAGCATGAATGGGGTGGGGAGGGATGGAGACGGGGAATTTGGCACCCTTACATTCCTGGCTTGTTTGCACACACAGACTGCCATCAAGCCCCTTGTTCTCCTCTCCTAGACTCCAGCATCCAGCTCTGAGGGTCCAGCACCAGGGGTCTTGCTTACTTTTCAAAGATGGAAAGGCCCTGGGGGCTCTTCTGGGCAGCAGAAATGCAAAGAGAGGAGGTGCTTGCTCCACCTAATTATCAGGAAGCTCAAGAAATAACTACACAAAACTTGTCCCTAGAAGACCTCCTTGGTAAACCTGGGTCCAGTTTTCTGGTTTACTACCATGTCTGTGAAAATGGGAGCACTCTTCAACCTGCCCAGGGCTTGGATGAAGCCATGCTCCCCAGTAAAGGGGTAACGAATACCTGGTGCTATTGAGGTGCTATCAAAGGTAGCACCCTGCTTTACCACACAGCATTATCAGCTCTGCCCCTGAGTTTCAGAACCCTGTGGATATTTGCAGAATGAATAATGTAGCTTATTTTTTTGAAAATTTCCTTCATTTTCCCTCATCTGCTTGGACTAATGTTTGAGCATGTTGGCATTTCACAGTCCCAAAGTGCTTACACTTTTAGTCATCAAAGAGCGCTTCTGTCTGATCACTTTTCCCAGATCTCTTTCTGTTCTAATCCAAAATTAGATCTGGACAGTAAATGATTTCTGACGCCTCATAAAAAATCTTTTTATATTAGAAAAAAACAAACCAAACCAAACCAAAACCAAAACCAAAACCAAAACAAAAAAAAAACCTTAGGAAAATGGAGGTCTTTGAAAGTAAGGTTGAAGACAAAAAAAACTATCTAGAAGACAAATGTGGAGAGGCAGTGTGCAGGTTTTGCACAAAGAAAGAGTTCCACTGAAACTGGGAAACAGTCTTGTTCTCATGAAAATATGGAACTTTTACGATAACAAAATTATTAAATCAAGTTCTAACCGCCTGTACCCCCAATTGCCTTCTTCTACAACTACACGGTACCTTTATTTCATTTTTCCTCAGAATACGAGTAAATTTTTCTTCTTGTTCTTCCTTTCTTGAAAAGAAATGAAGCAAAATAATATTCATAAAGGAAAACAAAAATTTATTCTGTAAAGAAAATTACTTTATACCCTGTTCCCTTGCGTATTAGGGATAAGGGTCAGTCATAAATCTCTCTTGATGTATTTTTCCTTTGCAGTGAAGTGGTAAAATGTAGAGTACTCTGTAGCTACAAATGTAATTTCATACAAATCATATCCATAACCATCTCACACATACTTATTTCAAAGTGTGCCTCTGTGTTCTTCAGAGCAATAACTGTAGCAACTGAGAATGGGACAGGGGGAGCTTAAATGTTATGGCCCATTTATTTCCAGCAGACATAATACATTTCAGAGAAACTGTGGTGGTCCTAACATAAGGGACACTCTCATGTACTGGAGAAGCTTTAAAATCATTAAAATAAGAACCATTAAAGCTGTTCAGGTATTTTTTCAACTTCTAATTTAATACACGGATACCAAGGACTGCAGCTGTGTTATTCTGACTGATGTCTAGTAACAACTTAAAATAAATAAAAAGGCCGTGCTGTCAGGCTGCTTCTTCTGTGGGAATAGGGAAAATCAACCCAAGTTGAGCAAATACATTTTTGTGATGCTGTGATGTAGACTATTCATGCTAGGTAATTCAGTTAGGATGTTAAACACCTTTGAAATGTGAAGCAGTAGCACATTCTTCCCTCTTGAAACAGAGGATTTTTATTTGATACCAAAAGATAAACAGCATAAGGTGCAGGATAGAATTGAAGATCAGGAGCCCAGAGGTGTTTTGCTAAAGGAGGACCAGCCTGTGTCCAGTGTAGAAGGGCCAGACATAGAGGGAAGGTGATGCTGAGGCAGAGTGGGTGGGGAAGGAGGAGTTGGTTGCCCAGCCTGGCACAGGCACTGCAGCTGCTTCAAAGATCTTTAAAAAAAAAGTGTGCTTTGTTTTTTGGGTTTTTTTTTTCCAGCCAGTTGAGGAACTGGATGTGATTTTTACAGTTGAGCCACAACACAGATGGAGTCTCTTTTCCTGCAGAACAATATAGTTTATAAATTACTTAAGAGCCATAGATAAAAGGAACATAAGACATGCAAAGTGTACCATACATAGCACATTTCTGAAAGATAGCCAGTATAGCTAGAGACAAAGAACCAGATGGATGCCCAGTAAAGTGATTTGTTCTTACAAAGTGTCTGGAGAAAGGTAAGACTGTAAATCAGAGTCTTTTAGGAACAGGATGAATATCTCTTAATGAGTATCTGCTCAGAAATGGGTTTTGCTTATGCAGCACTGCCTGTGTTTATCATGAGGAGAAGAGGTTTTCAAAGGCTGCTGGACTCCTTTGGCACATCATTCCTTTAAGTGTCTTACAATGACAATGAAAACCGTCACACAGCATGGAAAAACATCCCTGCCTCGGGTATTATTCTTCACTAGAAAGCTATACTGCAGTTTAAATTAGCAAGGTGCTTCTAAACCCTTATTTAAAGTGTGTTTGCACTGACATCCCAAGAAAGGAGTTTCTTTATTTAATTGCACTGTCAGTGCCGATGCTTTCAGCTAAAGCCATTTGGAGTTAGACCTTTTAATAGAAAGTGACAACTTAAATTGTCGCAATAGCAGCATAAATGGTGCTTAAAGTCATTACCAACCTGATACTGAAGTTGGCTCCAGACCAGTTTATTAAAGCAAAAGAAAGGTGGAGGGAGTAGGGGAAGAGGAAATTAAGTAGCAAGTCATTAAATCCTTTGTTACTTGCTGTGACAACACGAGCTGTGATGAATGTATTTGCCTGTATCATGGAGAAAACGTATAATCCCATCCTTGCTTTACATTAACCAACATCCCTTGCTAGTGAATCAGTGGCACTGATTTGAGCTTGCTTTCCCACAGGATGGGGCCCTGATCTTCCTGCTCATTGCCATGGCCCATAGGATGGTCATCTTTGGTTTGTCCCGCTCTTGAGGGCTCAAAAGGGCACCAGTTACACAGAGCCTGAGCAAGATGTTTGAGGTAAGGTCCACCTGCCTTCATTGTTAGTGTGGAGCCAGGTGTTTAACTTCTTCCTGGAAATAATCATAGAATCATAGAATGGTTTGGGTTAGAAGGGGCCTTTAAAGATCATCTAGCTCCAGCCCCCCCCGCCATGGGCAGGGACACCTCCCACTAGATCAAGTTGCTCAGAGCCCCATCCAGCCTGGCCTGTGTCATTTCTTGGCCTCAGCTCTCACTTCAGGAAAAAATATGCACTTGACCATTTCCAGGGATGGGGCATCTGACACCTCTCTGGGCAACATGTGCCAGTGTTTCACCACCCTCATTGTAAAAGCATTTCTTCCTTTTATCTAGTCTGAATCTACCCTTTTTTAGTTTAAAACCCCTTGTTTTGTCATAACAGGCTGTACTAAAAAGTCTTTCCCCATCTTTCTTGTAGGGCCCCTTTAAGTCCTGGAAGCTGGCAATAAAGTCTCCCCGGAAACTTCTCTTCTCCAGCCTTTCTTCATAGGGGTGATTCTTCAACCCCCGACCGTCCTCATGTCCGTCCTCTGGACCTGCTCCAACAGGTCCATGTATTTCCTGTGCTGGGGGCTCCCGAGCTGGACACAGTACTCCGGGTGTGGTGTCTCCACACCAGAGGGGGGGGCAGAGTCACCTTCCTTACGATCTGCTGGCCTTGCTTCTTTTGAAGCCCGGATGCGATTTAGATGTGATTAGGGGAAGGCAGCTAATGCCTGTAGGGGTCGATGCTCCTATTCCCTGCGGGGCGATACCTCTGGAGGGAGGTCTCTCTCTCATCCACCTCTGGAAAACCCCTTCGCTGACAGGGTCCCGCAAGCCCCTGGGTGACAGCGGGTTTCGCAATCACCCTCGCGGTGCTCCCCCCGTCCCCCGCGGGGGCGAGAGGGCTCGCGGAGCGGAGCGAGGGCGGGTGAAGAGCACCCGTGGGCGAGGACAAGGGCTCGGCGGGGGGGTTCCTGGCTCTCGGAGGGGCTCCGTGCCAGCGAGGCGGCGGCGGGAACGGTAAGACCGCCGGCCTTATCCCGCACCGCCATCTAGCGACCGTGACCCCGGCCCGGGATGCCCGCCCCGCGGCGGGAGGGAGTTCCCGGTGTGCCCCAAGACCGGCCGCTCGCCCGCCCGCGGAGCCGGGGCCGGGGCCGGGGCCAGGGCCGGGGCCGGCCGGTGAAGAGCCAAAGCGACGGGCGAGGAAGGAGGAAGGTGGAGATGAGGGGCTCCGGCCGCGGCCCCGGCGGGAGGGTTCGCTCGGCGACGGCTGCGCGGCCCTGCCGGGAGCTGCAGCGCTGGGCTCTGGGGAGAGGCGCCCGCAGGAGGGAGGGGAGCGCGGCACCGGGCTGGCTGAAAGCACAGGTGGGGACATCTCAGGACCTCGAGAGCCAGCACTGCAGCCACAGGGCATCGCAGCGAGATTGTCCTTGTCCCTGGGGACACACATGGACACTCATCGTGTCCGGGAGCAAGCAGTCCCTCTGCAGATCATCGTGGCATTGGCAAACTGGTGCCTGCGGGCCTTTTGCCTGGAAGGACACGGTGCTGTCACAGAGGGGCTGCTGCCAGTAAGTCAGGGAGAGGTGCAGAAGTTAGGGCAAGCTTTGCATGCACGGGGCTTTCCAGCGCCGCCGCAGCAATTCCTGCCTCTCAGCCCTTCTGCCTCTTGTTTGTAACGGCTCCAAAAAGCAGGAGCAGGTCAGAAGCAATGCAAGGTTTCTAAGCAAGCATCAGCTGGAAAAGCTGCACAGTCTTCCCCTCATTTGGAGACACCGCTCACCGTCTCTTCCCTATGCTCTCAAAGTGTTGTGTTGGATCTTGGGGTTGATTTGGTGTTCAAATCCAGTCTCTGCAGCACAGAACATCACATATTGATGGAATCTCCTCTGTGGCGATACAGGAAGAGCCATGCACTCCTGAACTGTGCCAGTATTTGGTCAGTCAGCGAGTTAACTTGATCTTGGCCAGGCCAAGGTCCCTTGAACTGGGCAGCCTCAAGAGGGAAAACGACCGTTAAAAGATCCTACTGCTGGTCCCACTAATGGGATCGCCAGTTTAGGGCTCGCAAGCCTCTTAGTGCTAATGAGCTAAGCACTGGCAGGCCTGATGAAGGTTTGGATACAAGAATTTACTTCATCCTGTGATGGGGAAGAGAAACTCACCAGTAGGGAAGCAAGGTGTTTGTCTGGAGCATGCCAGCACAGGGGACTCTGTGCGGCTCAGGGGTTGAAATGGTGTCCCCGGTACCACAGGGGTGATTTTGCAGCCCAGGAGTGGCTCTAGACATCCAAACAGTACAAAACCCATCGAGATGGCTAAAGGATGCACATGGCGTCCTCAGCCTTGACCCTCTTCCTCTACGGGTCCTCTTCTAGCAATTCAGCCTTCTGGTTAATGCTGGAAGAGCTTTTGGGACTAGTCGTATGTTACATGCCATTTGCATTACAGCTCGTTGTAAATGCTACCCCAAAATATTAAATACATAAATAGAAACAGGGTGGGGGGGAATGCTAATTTTTGGAACTTGAAGCTCAACTTGAAGAGGCTACTCTATAATCTGGAATTGCTTTGAAGTTTCAGAGTCTAGATCAAGTTCCTTTAGTATTTTAAGTAAGAGCTGTGACACACTGAATAAATATCTCTGCCAAATATTTCTAGCTTTCAAGACTGAAGTATTTCATGGCTGGCTATATGTTCTGGGGGACGTCTCTTACCTTCTCCCACTTGTATTTATTTGAAGAGAGATAGTAAACCCTTCCCTCTCTGAGAAGCTGGGGATAGTCTTTCAAGTACAGGGGTTTCTGTTTTCTGGAAATAGGTCTTCTGCACCAGGAAATGTGACACAGCCGAAGCCTAACTGCTGGTGCCCCTTTCCCAGCCTCTTTGCCTGTGGCAGGAAGGAAATTTCTTTTTAGCCGGTCCTTTCTGTAACTGACCCTCCTGTAAGTGGCCAGAAGGGTACTTGAGTTGCATTTGGTTGCCTGCAGCTCATTTCAAAAGCTCTCAACTATGAAAAGGGACATTTAGTAGGAAAAAGAGTTGCTACATAGCCATTCTTGCTGGCCCCACAGCCATCCCTCCCTCCCTCCAGCCAGAGCCAGAGGAGGACAGGGTGTTATCTCCTTCCTTGCCCACAGCCATCAGAAGGCCTCCTGACCCAGCACGAGTGATGTGGACTTCTAGGAATGTAGCCAAATAGGTATCCTACTTGTCATCTGTGCTAGAACAGGCACTTCATGCCCACATTACAGGCCATGTTTTGGTCCACATTTGCAGGTGAGAGCTACCTGGCCTCAGTGATACAGGTCCATTGTCCCTCCTGCTGCTGGCAGGAGCTGATCCTGCCCTTTTTCAGTGGTTCTCTTTAAGCTTGCATGGAAAGCCTGGCACAGAGCACTTGGAGCACAGGCTGTTTGCCTTTCTGCAGCAGCCAGTTTCTCCTGATGCTTGCCAGGCTCTGTGACTGCACATCAAGCATCTGAATTTGTGGTGACAGCCCCAAGGCCCAGACATCCTCTAAAAAGAGGAGGGGCAGGGCTCCCCTTGCTCTGCAGCTATCATGAGGAGGTAACCACCACCTCAGCTTGCTGCTATCTTTTTACCAGGTGTATGTTGTACTACAGTAAGGTCTGTTGCATGGCAATATAGGGTTTGTTGTTGTTTTTTTTTTCCTATAACCATGTTAGGTTTATTGTGATACTGATCAACTGTCCAGTGAGGTGACAGCTTTGGGTACTGCTGAAGAGTTCAGTGGGCCTGGTCAGGTGTCAGCATTGCTCTGACCGCCCACTGAGAGTTCACGCTGCTCCTTGGCAGAGGCTTCCTAGCAAAACCACTGCGTCAAAAAAACTAACAAGCAGAGAAACTAAAGCACTTGTTTAGTAGGTCCATAATAAATAGGCAAAATTGTATTAATGATACCATAATTTAAACATTTTAAATCTAGTAAATATATAAAGTATATGTTAATTTTTGCAGTTTCGAGTACTTCTTTACACTTTGTGTGCTCTGCTTCTGCCAATCATTTGACCTGCTGTAACATCTCAGTTTATGTACCTGTGAGTGCTTGTTAGTTATGATTCATCCTTTCAAATTGATACAGTCCTGGCATTCCTTGTTTTCCTGGGCTGTGTGAGACAAGACATGTCCCAGTCTTCTTAAAGCTAGCTTGACAGTGTCAGCCCTAACAAAACTCTCGATTCATGCCAGTGCAACAGAAAAATCAAGTCTGTGTGATCTCCTTTTTTGCATGTCACAAAAGTGTTTTGTCATCCGTATTTGTTTCTAAGGACTCATCTTGTCCCTTGGATGCAAGTAAGAGACATCCCTGGAGGATGTTGCTACCCCTCCATGGGCTTCGGGTGCAGTGGGAGGTGCTCTGAGTACCACACCACTGGATGACAGTCCCACCCTGGGGCCTGTGTAAGCTCTGGCACTCACAAGATGATCACAGGTGGCTTTTGGTGCCTATATGTGAGCAACTGAACTGAGACCAGTAAGCCTGAATAGGATGATGCAGGACTTTCAGACCTATGCCACTGTACTCATAGGTTGTCCTCCAAACTTCTAGCCAGCCTGCTGAACTTTGGTTTAAAACTCTCCAAATGAGCCCTTTGTGTGGCATTCTGTTTCCTAAGTCATGAACATCTCTATGATCCCTGTTGGAAATGCCCTTGTCAGGTACAGTGCTCTCTGGTGACCTATTCTGGGCTTTAATTGTGGAGTGTAAGTCTTGCAATCAAAAACCTGATTTGAAGCACTTGGCTTCTCAAAATAGACTCTAGGATGCCAGCATGGAGCCATTGGCATCTTAGGATAGCGGGATAGACAAGCATCCCCCAGTCAGGAGGCAAGTGGAGATAAGCACCACAATGAGAGCCACCTGTACCACCAGGCCCAGTGGTACCCAAGACTGGTCTGTGCTTTCACACCAGGGACAGCTCAGCACGTGGGCTTTCCACTGTCAAGGTGTTGAATGAGCTCATCCAAAGCTAGGATGCATATATACACCCTGCATCTGCAACGTAGGATGCGTTCCTTGTGTTTACTTCTTTTTCTGATCTCCTCAGGTTCTTTACTTAGTCCAAACAGCAGCAACTCTTTACCCTGATACTTAGCCTGGGCTCGTGCCGAGATAACCCGCTAAGTTTTGGTTTCAATCACATGGTACCATTTTCCCAGCTTTTGTGGAATTTCTGTGGGTTTATTACAAAAGTCTTGTGCTACATGGCCTCTGAACCATCTATGCTTGCAGTTTTTAAGGTGTTCATTGCCTAGACAAATTAACAGCATTCTTGATTGCCACAGGTTGGGAAAAAGTATCATTTGATACTTGTGCTACTTTTAGAAAAGAAAAAAACCAAACATTTGCCTTTTCTGCATCAGCGCTTCAAGGAAACTGAAACAACCAACCTTCCTGTCAAACTTCACCTAATGAAAGGCTTTTGATGTGCCTGCCTTGTAGGTGTATCAACAACTCTTTCTCTGCTCCTGACCACTCTGCTGACCTCTTTATTGGCTCCACTCAGCCACTCCTTGGTCAGTTTTCTTACCTGTCATAGTTGTTAACGTGTTAATTGTGTTTCCTATTAATGATACATTATTTAGTTTTAATTACTACCTTTAATAAGCCAGAGAGCCGCAGTGAGCTGTTAGCCAGATGCTCTTCCTAATTAATGAGTCAGCCTTTTGGCTCACAAATAAGCCTGTCAAAGAACTCTTAGGTTGGCATCCAGGCTCTGTGTGTCTTTGCTGCTGTGTCCCAGCCATGTGGTCATCACCCATGTGGGCTTCAGGCACCCGGGCAAGCCCAGGAGCCTTCAGCAGAGACTGTCAGTGAAGCAGTGAGGCTTTCACAGCTAAGTCCAAGAGGAAGGAGGGTAGATAAAAGGGGAGGGTGGGATTTGCTAGTCTGCATGAGGAAGAATGGGTAGCTGCTCCTGGCTCTTTCTCACGGCAGCCAGAAATGGGTGTTATTTATTCTCCAGTGCCCTGAATGTCTTTGGTACTCAGTGTACAGTTTCATGATGAGCAGTTGAGGAACATGAGGTAGACAAACAAAAAAAACCCAAAGTGAATGAAAAGCAGATTGGTAACAGCTCAGCCTGACAGCTTCTTACCATGAGGAGCTGCCCAATGCCAGTCTGGCTGCACGATGAACCAAGATGAGGAGTCAACATTTCCTAAAGGTACCCAGTGAGAGTAAGCTTACTGGACTAAATATCCTCATAGTATCTGGGCCTGCAGACACGCCCCCTCCATGTTTCACCTCCTCCCTTCTAAGGCGGGTACAGAGGGCAGCGGCACCCAACAGCACTTACGCTGTTAGGTTACTGGGGGCAACGGGTTAACACTGGGTCACACACAACCTGAAATTGGGAGGGCCGGTGCCAGAAGAGCTATTGCCAAAACAGGTCCCACGGGCGCAGTTTCATTCAATCCGGCTGAAGCCTTCACAGAGCAGGGGGAAAACTGGCCATAAGCCACCTCCATCCCCACCGCCAGCCAGCACCATTCCCACCAGGGAGCAGTGGGCAGAGTTGCTGGGGTAGGGGGGTGAAGGATGGGCAGAGACCCAGCCCAGGCATCCCCCTGCCTGAGCTACGCCCTTCTCACTGATCCCAGCAGGAGGGGAAGGGAGCTGGGATCCCAACAACCCCTGCACCAGAAGAGGCACCAGGAAACACATTTAGTTTCAGAGACAGCGGTACAGCTCATTCGGCTCAAGGTTTGGTGGGGACTTTTTGGAACAAGAGGTAACCACCTTGCTGAAAAACATTAAGGCATTATGAGAAGTGTTAACAGATGTGAATCCTTTCATATAAAAACAGGCCTTAAAATGGATTTCTAAGACCTGCCACCGCTGCCTTTCACTGGTGCAGACTTTCTGGCCAAGGCACATTTCACGGGACTGAATTGCCCACACCCCAGTACTGCACAAAACGAGCTGAAAAATGGGGAGTAGAAAAGTAAGGTAAAGTGCACTAGAACTGCAGATGACCACGTCTCTCAGAACAACGCTTGGTCTCAGTGCTGGCATCAAATAGACTAAAAGTTCATTAACAGGAAAATATTTTGAATTTTATTTTTTCACGTTATTATCAAGTACACAATTACAATAATGTCACACATCCCTATATGATTCTATGTATTTTGTTTTTTTCTTTTGTCTTTTTTACAAAGTGTACAGAGGGAAGGACGTATACAATATTTAACAGGGTATTTTCTACAGAACAATAATTTATATTATGTCCTTGTAAAAATCTGTACCTTTTTAAACATTAAACTGAAACATCCATTTTATAGCATTTGCTAAGCAAATTATTTAAGAATTAAAACTAACCTGTAACTAATGTCAGTACATTAACAATAACTATAATTTTATTTTCTCTTTATACAGACAAATACATTTTACAAAATCCACTTGACCAAACCCTTAATTGTTAAAAAAAGAAAGTTTCAACATTGTGCTTTAAAAAAAAAAAAAAGTGTGTATGATTCCAGGCTACGTAAGAGAAAGAAAATGCGTAAAATTGTGTTCTTTGTCTTTCAGCTTATTTAAAAAAAACAAAGGTCAAAATGGCTAAAATCCTCGGCAATGCTATGGGAACTGATGCAGATTTTGTACACTTTTCAGGTTTCTGGTTAGAAAATGCTTGAACGTAAGGGAGCGGGGGGAGTCACGGGAGGGTGCTTTGAAAGACACAAATGGAAAATCTCTACTGGGTTTTACTGCATCTGATTTGGCATCAGTAGGCGACAGACAGACAGCTACAGCCACGTAGGAAATCCACTGACTTCACCGGGGATTTCGCCGAAGGCACAGTGCAGCACACCTACAGCTATCACACGCTAAAGGCTCACGGCCCGTGAGCAGCAGTATTACACAAGAGCATGTTGGACAAGCCTGGGGGCACTGTCAAGCAGGCATCAACAGAAAAAAAATCCAGAACATTGTACAATAAAGAAGTAGTGACATGGCATTTGACTGTCCTGAACTGCAAACTACACACAAGTATTTTGGTTTACAGTGAAACAGAAGGGCTGAGCAGTAGGAGCAGGGCTTTGTAGCAACAAAGCAGACTACAAACGGCTTACTTAGAAGATGCACACCTGAAAGGAAACCTTTGTCCCTTTATCATCCCAAACCTGAAATCATCACTAAAATTCCTGTTCAATCACAATAGGAAGTTTACCTGCCAGGCTCTGAACCCTTTCCATTAGTGACCTGTTGGTTACAAATCCATCTAACCTGGCCGGCAGCAGGGCCTGGATCCTGCAATCCATCACCAACCAGTGGCTTTGGTGGGAATTTGAGCTAGGGGAGCAGGGCCAGGTCCTAAAAGCTGGCATGTAATTAAAATGGTTTGGGTTTTTTCACTCCACAGCTGTTGTTAAGGTACATGACTTGGTGCTTGGTACATTTACGCTGCAATTAGCAAAGAATATAGTTCTATTTTATAATAGTCATCAGGTGGCAAAATTGCCTATAGTAATTGTAAGGTTCTCCCAGCTGTTTATAAACAGATTAAAAGAACTGGGTTAGTTCTGGATACTGTACTAATTAATAAATAGCAGCTTAACACAGCTGTTAATGGCTCAGGAAAAACATTTCATGTAGACAGTCTTGCTACTATCGCAAGATACATTTTTTACTAAGGATATCTACACTAAAACATCTCTACTCCTTATGAATGCATCTGCTCCACTCCATCCCCCTCTGAAGCTCTCGCTGTAAAGATCTCATTTCCAAAATCGAGGCACCTCTTGGTCTTAAGTTTTATTCTAAAACAACTCACAATAAAAATGTGACCTGAATCACAAGCTGTTCTTTAAAAGAAACACCAATACACACAGAAGCATTAAGTTTGAGGTACGTTTACCAGCACGTACAGACAGTTGTCATCTATTAACTCTGCAAATGGAACAACAGTATTTTCTGTTTCCAACATTAAGACAGCAGTAAATTGAAAAACAAACAAACAAAAAAACCCAAACCCAACTCATTCGTAACATGCAAAACCTTTCACAGACAAAGAAGCACAGAACAATAAATGTAATATTTGAGCGTACTTTTAAATTCGCCAAAGAAAGATAACAAATGCCCCAAACCAGTTTTTTTTTTTTTTTTCCTCTGAAACCTGAAATAAAATGCAGAATAGTTTTTTGCAATAAAGTTAGATGTGTAACTCCTCCACTGGAAAACAGTTAACCTGCCACAAAGTCTGTATAGTCAAAACAAGACAATCTGGTGGGCCCTACTGACTTTTATAACATCACAACTCCCCATTTTATACACACCTCCGACAATTTCATCAAGAGAAATGTCATATTTTTAAAATTCACGACAAAACTGCATTAACATGGACACCGTGAGTATCAACGAGGTCAGTAAGATAAATATACTTAAATAAACTATTACGGTTGAAAAATTCAGTAAGAGACAGGGTTTACTTTATTAAATGCAACTTTATTGTTGCCATCTTTTCTTCATTTATTAAACAAACTGAATAGAATTCAGAACACGCTATTGAACAAAAGGTATAAAAGTCAACTAGAAGCAATAATCCTATTTTTATACAGCAACAAATCAAATGCACAGTATGGGGGGTTTTGTTGGTGGTGGTTGGTTGTCTTTTTTTTTTTTTTTCTTTGTTTTGTTTTGTGTGTGTGTGATCTCAGGTGATTGGCTTTAAAATAAGCTAACTGCCTGAAAGGCAAAATTCCTTTCTAATTCCAGCCGTTAAGCCTGTGAAAGAGACTTTAAGGCAGCCCAACATCTTTATGATGCCGCATAATGTGCTGGTTCTTCTCTGAAGGCCTTCGGAAACCTTTCTTGCAATACTCACACCGGTGAGGGTAGTCTTTTGTATGAATGGAAATAACATGCCGTTTGAAGCCTGAGGCGTCTGTAGTGCTATACTCACAGTACTCACATTGATAAACTTTCCTGCCACTGTGTGTTTTCATGTGTTTTTTCAGCTCGTTTTGCTGCCTAAAGCCCTTTCTACATCTCTTGCACCTGAACGGAAGATCCTTTGTGTGAACTGAGAGTATGTGTCGACTCAGAATGAAGGGATCTGCAATCTTAAAGTCACAATGTCTGCATTGGTGCAATTTTTTACCCTTATGAGCCGCCACGTGTTTTTTCAGTTCCGAAGGCCTGTGAAAGCCTTTATCGCACATATCACACTTATGAGGATAGTCTTTCGTGTGGACTGAAATTATGTGTCGTTTCAGATCACTCGAGTTTGAGCTCTTATGGTCACAATGCAAACACTGATGTGTTTTACTTTCTTGATGCATAAGCGTATGCTGCTGCAGCTCTTTGGTATCTGAAAAAGTCTGGAAACAAATATCGCACTTTAGCGGCGTCTCCTTACTGTGTTTAGTCTTTACGTGGGTTTTCAAGTTAGACGAGTCGGCAGATCGGTATTCGCAATATTGGCACTGGTACGGTTTTTCACCAGTGTGGATTCGCATGTGCTTCTTGAGCTCTGACGGATGGCGAAATCCTTTGCCACACTCCACGCAAATATGAGGAAAGTTCTTGCTGTGGACAGCTAACAGGTGATGACTCAGCAATCCTTGTTCTGCCGTCTCATAATCGCAGAATTTGCACTTGTGCATTTTATTAACACCTTTGTCCCTGTGCACCATCTTGTGAGTAAACAAAGTTCCCGCGTGAGAGAAGCTTTTCCCACACTCATCGCACTCAATAAGCTTTTCTGTTTTGTTGGTCAGCTTATGACTCTCCAAGTGGTTGTGTAAACTTATTTTTTTATTCGTAGTGTAATCACAGTCCGTGCATCTGTATTTCTTCTTAGTAAGAAGGTGCTCTGGGTGGTTTTTCATGTGCCTTTTCAAGAAACCTCTGGACTTAAATTTCTTTCCGCAAATCATGCAGGGGTAGACTGTCAACGGATGACCATCAGGGCCGATGATTATTGCTGAAAATAAAAAAAAGAGAGCAAAAACAAGAACAAAAATCCTTCATCAATATTATACAACGATATTACACTTCAAATGTTGCATTTCAACCTTAACATTAAACTGAATTGTTAAGTAAGATCAGACGCATACACTTTACTAACTAATTAAGCTTGCTACTAGGTTATGTAGAAGAAATTGAGGAAATTACTACTTTCACTCATTTTTATCATCAGGAGAAAGGAAATACTGTTTTTTGATGGAGGTGACCAAAGCATCAGCTAGCTGTCCTTCACCTCAAACCACTCTGATAGAGTTCACCCACTGTATACACACAGAAAATGATGGCGGTACAACGAACAGCTGCCAACCTGGTAAACAGTATCACACAGGAAGCACAGCACCTGGTCTTCTTTGACTTTTCCACGAATCTATAGATAAGTTCAATCTGGCAGTTTAATCACCTACTACTGACTACAGCTCACACGTCCCCAAGCCAAAACCTCCTTCTTGTGTCATCTGTCCCAGTTATAATCTGAAGAGGTATCAAGCAGGAATCAATGCGAACACATTCCGCATACAGACGCCTCAAAGCTTTGGAACTTATTTGCACTCATCCACGAGCCTGATTTGTTTACCCTGAATTTGTCTAGGCATGCTAAAAAGCGCTCTTTTCCCAAAGTGTTTTGGAAGAACTGGCTTAGGTGACTGGAAACAGAAAAAGCAAACTTGAAGGTTAAAATATGCCTGGTTCGCTGACTCAGTGCTAGACAAAACAGAACTCCTACAGTTCAGTCAGACCATGGAATGAAACTTTTAGAATCATTTAAGGCAAGGCTACTAAAGAAAACAGTCGTGTGCTACTTCAACTTTTATCAGACCAAATAAATGATTCAGACTGTAACACAGTAACAGCAGAAACCAAGTACTGCCTAAGCAGTGCATCTGTTCTTACGAGTGCAAGTGAGAACACTGGAGTGAATATCAAGGCAATTTATTTCACAACTGAACGAAAAAAAGTGTATAGATTTCCCAGTTCTTTACTGAGCTGATGTAATCAAATGTATTGTTCTATGTGTTTCAAATAAAGCCAAAAAAGGTTTTTAAAAAAGCACAATTACAAAACGCTGTTAATCTAATGTCATCTTTAAAAAATTTACATTAAACATTAAAACTGCTGTGGCAAGTTAAGTATATAGGTTTTTAAACTTTTCCCATGATACTGATTCTTTTTTTCCCCCACAGCAGAGATGGTTTCCTCTAAAACACCACCCCCAATCCAAACCAACCATGCATTTAAAAACTTTAAAATAAAATATGCACTTACTTATGATAGAGAAGTGGTGTCAACAAAATAATTCCCCAGATAACTGCTGGGTTTTTTTACAAGACATTGCAAATGCTATCAGCAAAGCACATCTGTTTATGGGTGGGTGCCTGTGAGGAGTAAGAGTGGAGCCAGCCACCCATTACTCACCTGTTTGATACTGCCTAGACTCGGGTCTCCTCTTCTTCTTTGGTTTTTGCTTAGCTAGTCTCCCAAGTCCAGCTGACTCATCTATGTGCAAAAGAGCACTTGCAGTGCCATTCCGACTTTCGATGCCATCGTTATTATTACCTAAAAAGAGAAGTTAAGAAGTCATCACTCTACAGATGATTTGGGCAACAAACTCTACAATAACAATAAAATAAAATAAAAAAAAGAAAAAAAAAAAGGAACTATTATTTGGACATTTACTCAAACCATAATTATGTACAGGGTGACCTGCAAAACTTCTCTGTTTGTGACTTACGAATTATGGTTGATGTTATGAACCTGGAAGCAGTGGCTTTGTTAACCTCATTTTACAGAAGTACACAATTTACAGTAATTAATGGCTTTCCACTTCACAAAGAGTTCTCCTTTAAATGCAGTACCTTTTGCATTTCTTTGGTTGCTAATTATGCTCAAAATGTTTAATGTCAGCAAACAATACCACATCACAGTATTTACTGTGCTCAACTTTCTTATCAGTCCTGAAATATGGTCATGTGTGAGCTCCCATTCACTTCTGGACATCTGAATTCACCTGGCTTGAGTTTCTCACATACCACATTTCAGAACTGGAACTGCAATCAAAGAACCATTCTGAACAGCCCATAAACTTGCACACAGAGTACACTACTTACTACTTGTGCACCTGATGCTTTAACACTTAGAAATTCTTTCTACTGGCAACAAAGAGCATGATCAGTTTTGTATAATAGAAAGAAGGCATCAATCTTTGCCTCACAGAGCTTCGTGTTTAATACACCAATGATATTACTGGATGTAAAACAAATGTGAGAATTACAATTAAAAATATCTATATTCAGGAAGGTATTCATTGGCAGTTTAACATCGTTGATTTAAGGACAGAAGTAAAATTTCATAACAAATTTTGTCATTTTTACTCGAATGAAGGCAACGGTTCCTAGTAAAAGCAAAGCACGCAAGTAAGTCAGGAATATTGAGCTGGAAGAAAGTGCAAGATTCTCAATACCTGTTCCCTTTGCAGAGTGCCGAGAATGAATATTTATGATTACTGTAAGAAGGCTCAGAGCCAGGATGAGGCATGTGCAGAGCCTAAAGCTTCTGATCTACACGCTAGCTCAAGTACTGAACAGCAAATGTGGCAAGTGATAAACACTGAAAGCAAAAACCCATTTCACATCTTAGACGTACAAAGTACGCTTTGCAAGAGGTGCATGACGAGTTCTTCTAGACTATAACACAAAACAGGCCCCAATATTAGAATAAAATTACCAAAGTATTGCTGGAACAAAGCACAGTAGGACTGGGCTTTGCTTCAATACAGCGATAACACTAATGTAACATTTTAAGATGCCGTTGTTATTAGCTGTTAGACCCTCTTTTAAGTGGAGAAGAGTTCCAAGAAGTGCAGATGACAAACCTTTGCCATTTTCATGCCTTCATGCTTCATTATTTCTTTTCTTCCCTTCCATCTCTCACCTTGCATGCACACTTGAGCGCACAGTTTGCTTACTGCTGACAACGCAATTACTCCACTGTTTCCCACATTTGAAAGTTCAATTCCACCTCTCTGTTCTAAAAACACTGCTCAATTTTCTCTTCATAATCCAAACCCGCTGAACGGTCAGTCTAGAACTGTTGGTTTGAGTTCCCTTAATTTCATTTTTAATTCCCACTCAACCTGGCTTCTGTCCTTTCCCCTCCACTGAAACTGCGCTCATCAGCATGTGGCCAAAGATAAGGCTCTTGGTGCAAGAGCATCCATCTCCTAAACAGCTGCTGGTCTGCACTGCTCCCCAAAATCTTGCTTCCTCTGTGGCTCCTGGCTGTGGTTCCAGCCTCCACTGCATTCTCAGCATTTCCCTGCCATTTGTCTGCAGGGCCCATCAGCACAATCCACGTCATGCAGCCATATAGCCTAAGTTTTGTCCTCTACTATTTCTTCTGCTTCATTTAGAAGGAGAAAGGGGCAATATGGAAACATTTCTAAGATGAGATTTTGATCTACCAGCTTATGCAAGTAACCAGCTGGTTCTCAAATACTAATGATCAAGAAAAATGTTTCTGCATGGCTGCAAATATTCTCAAGGTTCTGCTATAATTTTGTCTCCCTCCAGTTTCTTTTTTGTTAATCAATTCATTATTTCCATTAGTGAAACCACTTATTTATATGGCCTTTCTAGAAAGCACTTAAATCAAGCTAGAGGTCAGTGTTGCTTTTCACTGTTACAATGAATCTTACATATTCCCATCAAATATTCAGTCCTGTTCCCACACCAGCTCTTACTGTGTCCTAAAACTGTGAAGGACAGATGTACTTGAGATGCAATTTTTCAACTGAAATCTTGTGTACTTCCCCTTCTACATCATGAAAACAAGAAAGAAAATGCCTGTTAAAACTGGAGTAAGAAGCCTGCCTTACAGCTTCTCTCTTCTTAAGGCTTATTATGCCAATAAACCATTCTTAAACTAACACTTTAAAAACAAACAGAAAGGCACAAACACTTCACTACCCTCCTAGAAACAATCCCCAACATTTTGTTATAGACAGTGTCACCACGAAGAATTCTTTTGAGTATTACCTACCATAAGCTGCTGCCCAAGCTATGGGCATGAAAGTTTTAATTTCATTGTCATCAATTTGCTGTTCATGGGCCACTGCTGCATCCTCCTCTCCTACAATCACCTCCATATAAACCTCATCAGCTATTTCTGCAACATCTAAGAGAAAAAGTAGCCAAGAAAAAATTAATAGGAACACTGCACTGCTGAAAGTGAAAATCCCTGTTCCCAAATGAAAGCCACCTACTTACTTAAGTCTTCATCTTCATGCTGAGAATCATTTACAGTCATGTAAACCATCTTCTCCCTTGGAATACGAATACTGCTATTTTGATCGAGTAATCCAACTGCATGGTCATTCTCTGGCTCACTCTCCACAATGTCTACTGTGCCCCCTAATTAGGAAGACCAGAGAAAATATTTTAAATACACCATGTTCAAATCCCATGCTAAACCACAGATATTTTAAAGTTTGTCACTCTTTAACATTAGACTCCCAGCTCTTTACAGATGACTTGAGAGCAACCGCATTCTCTAACTACGTGAAATTCCCAATGTCAGGTTCGAGTATTTTAAAATGAGCACAGTTTACCTAAATCATCTTCTCCAGGATCTGCTTTGAATATATAGACCTTGATGACTTCTGGACAAATGCCATCCACTTTACAAGAGCCACTTTCTGATTCTGCTTCCATAGTAATTTCAGCAGGACCTTCATGCTCTATCTTACCAGCATCATCCACTACAAAAACAAGTTATTACAATTACTCAGTCATATACAGACAGACATATATGAAATACTTTATGACTTTATTACTCAAATTTGGAAGCAGTTTAAAATTAAGAACTTGTGATAAACAACCTACTTATAATTTTTTCACATCCTCCAAACCAGCAACAATAAGCACAAAAAATAAATTCAAGCTGTGTCTTCTAGTTAAGGGGGAAGTGCAAGAGTACTACAGTGATACGACCAGAAGCATGAGCACCACACCAGGCAATGCTAATTAGGGAAACAGTGATCTGCCGAAATATAATGGTAGGAAGAAACTGCACGTTAGTACTTACTCTGTGGCATAATTTCACTTATTCTCAGTTTTATTTGGTTTCTCCTTCACAACTATTAACTGGGGATTTTTTTCAAAAGCATTACTTGTTGCTCAACCCTGTCTCTAATGCTAGTGGTGCTACTGCTGCCAGTCAGACCCGGTTCCTTGCAAAGCAGTGTTATTGATGCTTCTTCAGCTGACTAGAGAGGAAACTTAAAACTACAGGAAGAAAACCCTCCACTCTTCTCATGCACTCAACAGCTGAGGGATCGAGCACACTCTGAATGCGCTGCCCCGATGCTGCAGCACTGCTGAACCTATTCAACTGACTGTTCACAGTGTCCCTACTGCAAGGGACTTGCACTGGATTTTATGCTGTAGTCCTATGCACTCTCCTTATGGTTGGCTCCAATTATGTTCTCTCACTTTCAGAAGTGCACCAACACCGTGCTTCAGTTTGCGTTGCCATAACTTGCCTGGGCCTCCTACACAAACATGGCTAACAGCCAGCTTTATGAGGAATCCAGTTCTGATTTTTAAGACATACTCTATGTAGGCACGCACACACAGACACCACCTTACTTTACTAAGCATGGAGTTTTGAGGAAAAAAAAAACAACCAACCAACTAAATAGGCATTCGCAAAAATCAAACCCAGCATCTCAAGACCTTCAGAGAATCTCCCAATTTCAGAAGCCCCAGAAGTTTTTTGAGCGTTTAGCTTATTTAAGAATTCTTAACATGACAGCATACTTGTGTAATTTGTGACTTTACTGTCCACAAAGTCACTTTTGGAGACTGATGTGGCTGCCTCAGAGCCAAGCATAACTTCAGTTCATGACAAGACGACATGAAATTTATACTAAAGGAAGAGTAAGAACCATCCCATAAATGCTGTAGAATTTTTAACTTAAACTACCATCATAACTAAATCACAGCTTTACTACTCAGTTTCTATTTACTTTAAGATCTACTTAAAAAAACCCCAAAAGCTCAAAATGTTATTAATATTCTTTTCCTGCCATAAAGTCAATAAATTAGCCTTTACATTAGATAAACTACCATGCATTCTGTCTCATGTATCAAACACAACTGTATTAAAGTACAGTTTCTCAATCGGGCATCATTATTCACAAAAAAATATGAATAGCATTAAATTATAAAACACTAAAATAAATTAGTCTATCTCCTCACCAAAAGAGCAGCATTAAAAAAAAAGAAAAAAACCAACCCCATTAAATACTCTTTTGCTAAGTTCATGATCAACAGCCACTACACAGAATGTTTCAAGATGTAAAAAAAATTACTGTGTGTCATGGGACAACGTAACACCTTGTAGCTGAAACCCCAAAGCATTTCAGAAGTAAAAAACTTAAGATGTTCTTTTTGAATCATATTAACAGGGCAGCTCCACAGTACATACACCCAGTTACAGAACAGACTTTCAGAAATTCCTTGACGTATGCACAAAACATCAAATGTCACTGGAAATCTGACAGAAACAAAACTTGCTTTCATTCCTACACTAGATTTATGTAGTAGCTCTCCTTTAACTTGGCTGTTTCCAGTGTCACGCACGTGTACTTGGAAGGCTTTCAGATCAGCGTAGACTGATTTTACACCGCTGAAGCCAACAGGGAAGTCTGCCACTGAAGCTCAACTGATGCTGGAACATACTCAAGGAAGGAAAATTATGGCTGAAGCAATCAGAGAGAAAACAAACCTATGTGCACCATGTGAAATGGGCTGTTTTTTTCTAACCAAAACAGTTCTTTATTTCCATACGTATATGGAAGTATCAACTGATAATATTCACATGACAGAAGACTCCTAAATCTTAAAAAATATGCTCCGTTAACTCTTTGAAGTCAGTCCTCCAAGGTTCAAAGTCATCTTTTAAAGAACACAATTAAAAAGAAATTTAAAAAAATCATTACACAATTTAGAGTTTGCTTAGCTCTGATTTCCCTTTATATTCCAGAGTGTTTTAAAAATGTAACAACTGCTTTAAATATTTTTAACAGTGCCATTAAACTGCAAGAAAATTGATGTGTAGGAATATTGACAAACTTTCCTCAGCCAAAAAAAACCCCAAAAACAAAAACAAAAACAAAAAAAAAAAAAAAAAAAAACCAAACTAAAAAAAAGACTAATTCACTCTGGAAAGGTGATAATATTTGGAAAACTAAAGTCCCTGACAGGGCTTGAAAAGTAATATTTGCAGTACATTGGCAAACAAGTAACAGGAAGCAAAATAAGGTGGAAACAAAAAGGTAGGAAAAAAGATAAAAATCAGAAGAGTGGAACGAGATGAAAGAGAATGGATATCCATCACAAAAAGTACCATTTCCATGTTATTTTGTCCCATGGCTACATAAGCATTTATCTATACTGATTTACTGATGCTATGACAGCATTTAGAAAATGTTATTTCTATATAACACTTCCCTGTGTTTCTGCATTCTTCACGTTTTTGTCTCACAATCAGAGAAAATTATATTCATAAATACTTGACTGACCAACGTTTGAATTTGGAATTCTGATCGTGTTTGAATTTTTCATTAGAATTCACAGCCCATCAAGGACTCCCACAAATACCATGCATGACTGATCTTCTTTCACATTGTTCCTCTTTGAAATCACAAAAAACACCCCCAAAAGTACTTAAAAGCATTAGTTAAGCTCATAAGAGACCACTTCCTTTCAAGTAGAGATGCAGGGCAGTTACTAAACTAATCACAAGTCACATGCTAGGAAAAAGTTCAGACCAGCATTATTCCAACACTGTCATACCTCGTGCCTCCATTTCATTAGATAATAACTGAACACTAAAACTTTAAGTATATGATATTTTACCCCTCTACTAGCTTGTAACTTTACTTCAGTAAACAAGTGGATTCAGACTAATTCTCCAAGTGAAAAAAGAAAGAAAAATTTTTAGATAATGTTATTTTATGTAAATTACAAGTATGCATTCTATGGTTGGTTTGCTGACATTCTTCACAGACCTCACTGATGAGAGCAGCCTGCTCTTTTGCACACTATGAGCTGCAAGAAACAACTAAAAAATGCACATGCTTCTCCAACGTTGCAATAATTGCCTCCATATAGAGAATGCTTGAGAAAGCTGAGAATGGTGTCACATAATAATAAAGATGTGGCTTGCTTAAAGCCTGTCTAGTTATTTACATTACAAGGAAATCAACAACAACAACAAAAAGAGACCAACAGATAAACAAAAAAGGAATAAAGCAAATAAATAAAAGATGCAGGCAACAACAGATTACTTGTTTAATGTGTTCTATCATGATGACAAAATTTGTCTTCTAGAAAATACTACATCTAATAAAAAAAAAAAGTAGTCATATATAATGTCAAACTATAATGTCCAATGAATAATTATCTCTTCACCCTCCTATTAAAATATGTCCAGTGGCATTTCTGGAACAGAAACAAGCTCCTGGGCATTGATAATAAAGCCAGTACTTGAAACCCAGCTGAAACTAGTTTCCCCATATAGAAGCATAAATGCTAGCCCAAAATCCTGCATACTGCATTTGCTTAAATGATACATCTTTTATTTAACTGTGACATGCACACTTTCCCCGAGAAAGTTGATTTTACTTTTTTATATCCAATATTTTTACAGCAGATACAGACTGGGTGGCCCTGCACTCTTTTACTTCTAACTAGAAAAATGCAAGTATCTGTAACTGTCTTTGCTTTTTTAATTGTTTCTGTGAGATTTTACACTTACTCTTTCCTATCATTTGTCCTCTATATGGGATTAATGTGGAAAATAAAGGGACTGTGAAAGATAAAATTCACTCAAGTACTAACAAACCTGCCAACTTTTTAAAGTACACACTGCACACTCTTAAATAACGTACTGAAACAACTGCTACAAGTATTAAAAGAAAAAGTCTGTCTCTACACAGCTTTAACAGCTCTTAAAAATCTGTCTATGGAGTAATTAGACAAGAATCATCAATTTTGTCAGCCTTCACGTTCCCAAAGGATTCTCTTTGCTGATAAAAAAAAATGCACATCCTGGGATACCTGTCTGCTTACAAAGTAAACAACCCTATTTAACCATTCTTAATGAAAAAGGCCACTGCAAACTGTTCTGCTCTGTTAAATAGATTAGAAGTATGCTGTACTCCCCAGACAGACTTTGTTCAGTTATCTGTGACAGAAACATTTTGCTGGTACTTCACTTGCCAGCAGAGTATTCCTAGTCCACTGAAAAAGTTATTTTTACCACCCAGTTTTATCTTGAATGGAAAAGCAGGTTTCTTAACCTGTCAGAAAACAGAAAACTATTCTATTTTGATGCCATTGCCATTACACATGAGCAACAGTGTAACTTATGCAGCTGAAGCTCCGCCCCAAGGGCGGCAATCTGGCAGAGGAAGACTTCCTGAGCTCCCACTTGTCCTTCTTGTCCTACTCTCCCCAGCAAGGAAATCAGACTAAGCTTTGAGGCATCACTCAGCCCAAGGGAACTTCCATCTCCATCACCCCTCACAGGGAACTTCTGAGCAGCCTCAGCTGCTACAGCTGTTGGTGCCATTCCAGTGGTCAGGCAGAAGCATGACAACAAATTCTACTTCACACAAAGAAAAACATGATTTCATGAATCTTCAAGAACCTCCAAGGAAAAGAGGGAGGTACTTATTTATGATAATAATAATAATAATAAAAATAAAAAGGAAAATAAAAACACTTTGTATTCTTGACTAGAAGTCTACTAGATGGCCCCAGTGAAGACGTGAACTTTACGGCTCTGTTGATCAGATTCATTGCTTGCAACTTAAGCATCCAACAAGGATGAGAAAAGATGGGTTTCACCTAGACCTATGAAAAGATGCAATCATTATTCTCTCTCTTTGAGGACCTTGGGTTCTGACTCCTGTAATGAAAAGTGTCGATTCTGATACAATAAACAAAAGACATGTCTAACTCAGAGCAAAGTAAGCATATAGATGGATGTAGCATAGCCCCTGCCATTTGCAAACATCATGTAACTTCCTAAAACTGCAGCTTAAACTTGGTGAGGCTACCCTTCCCTCTCTCCAGACTCCACTTGCCAAACCTCCTTTGTGCCTCAGTGTTTTTACTGCAGTTAAATACAAGTATATCAGTGTGTATTTTTGTCTTAGGGAATCAGTTCATGCCAGAGAATGTGTCTTATTTTGCCAAACTGAATAAAATCATACAAGCAAATATCTTAATTTCCATTTTACAGCCAGGTGTAAGGCATTGCTTTCCTTGGTTAGTAAATGCAGGAGTTGTTTTGTTGTTCTTTTGACAAGGCTATCTAATCTTACCATTACTATTTCACTGAGAGAGAAATGGTTTTTCCAAGCCTTAAAATTTGCTACCAAATAATTAGTACCAGTGTGAGCAAAACCACAATTCATCCTTTCCTGACCAGACTCATGAACTGGCCTGTTCTGGTGTATGTGAAAGAAAAACTGATTTATCAAACCTCCCTGAATCCTTTTCAAGCTACTAACTAGTAGCAGTTTGCATTCTTTGTTGAATGAATACCTGATTCTGCTCTGCCAGAAGTGCCTAAGTCTACCATGGACCAAAATGGAAGCTGGAGGGCAAAGACAAAGTACTGAAGAAAAAAAGGTGAATACATAAAAAGATAAGTGATGATGCAAGCTGTGCCAAGAAATGTTATCTTTTGGAATTAAAAAAGCAAAGGCATATCAATACAGAAGCTAAATTAAATTTAAATGGGAAAAGAAGCACTGTAATACTGAGTTTATTGCAGCAAAGTCAGAATGAAACCCAGAGAGACTGTACTCTTTGAAAAGACAAACCAGTCTGAAACCAAGAAAGAGGGAAGAAACACAACATTTTTAAAAGTACATATAGATTAGTTATTTCAAAACAAGTGTTTTCAGGATAAAGCTAAGAAAATTATCTTAAGAAAATCTATGTAGACTCAGTTCATTAGGAACAAAAATGGAAATGCTTAAAGAGAGACACAAGACAGCAAGAAGATAATAAAAATTATTTTGCCAGTAACTTCCACTGAGAACTACAGACTGAGAAACCCAGAACAGAAAGATCAGAACGTGTCATCCCCTGTTTTTTAAGTGAGTAGCTAAAGGAAGACAGACAAAAGCATCCTGAAGAATCCAGCCTAGCTCCTAGATTTGGAAAGCAGCCACACTTGGCTGATCTAATGGCAGACAAAATTATATACCAACATCTGCCCCTGCAGTTCAGGGAGGTTTGCCAGAATTGAGAATGAATTTATAGATAAGGATGAAAAAAAAAAAAAACCAAAAAAAACAAAACCACCCAAAACTAGGCTAATTTTACTACCTTTTAAAAAGCACCTAATACTAAGTTCAACTAAAGAACCGAGACAGTCAACAGATCAATAAACACATATACTGCTGATGGAAAAAAAAAAAAAAGAAAAAAAAAAGAAAAAAAAAGAAGAAAATTAATTCAAATAATGCTTTCCATACGACGAAGAGACTATTTGGCAAGCGAGTTTTTACTTGATGGAAAAGCACTAGACTGACTTCAGAACCAGAAGAACCAGTTATGCAGGCTTTAAACACAGTAGGTGGTAATAGGGAACTTCCCTTTTAAATGAACTCTAGAACATACTTAATATTTTAAACACAAATAAAAAGGATGCATATTTTGCAGTTTAATGATTGCTTTAAATGCTGGCTTATTTAAGGTTCTGAATCTAAGTACACTCACTGTAAGACTACCAAGAGGCATTTAATATTAAATTAAGTATAAAACTTACAGAAATACATGGCTGAAAAGTGAGAATATCCCAGCACAACTGAACAATTAAATCCCTGCATTTTCTGCCAGTTACTACCTGTTGACAACTGGTACATCTAAGACAACTTCCTAGCTGACTATTTTAGAGAACACACAATGTGGTATCTACCAAGACATTCTGTCCTCATTCAGCCCCTGGCAATGGTTAAATGGGACATGTACCTACCCACCCCTCTCACTTGAATTTACAGACACAATTTGCAAAGTGTTCCTATGACAGCACCCCCAGAGGCCTCACTCTGCTGCCATGCTGCAGGATGACAACCTTCAGGAGAAGGGTAAGAAGAGAGACAGGAGCAACAGCATCTTAGAGAGCTACAGGCAGGGATAAGAAACAGGTAAGGATCACCACTTAAGTCTTTACATAGTCAGGCCTCAATTATCCATAGATGGGTTATCCACTTTTGCTGCCTAACTGTGATGTGGGTGCAGAAGCATTTGAGCTGCTTTCATCCAAACTAACGGGTCTAGAACCAGGAAGTTACGACTGCACCGTACTGTACAGAGTGCATTTATTAATTTGGATACTCTTTCCCAGAGCAGCATCCCTGACCTATTTCACATCAGTATGATTTTGCAGCTTAATTTTACAATATTTTGTGTTATCCATACTTTGCATTATCCCATTCATTGTTTTCCCAGATAATAGAGAATTAACTGTACCTCATATAAACTCAAAACATGGCTGCACAAGGTTACTCAAGGAACTCAAGAGATGATAAATTAAGAAATGCAGTGATCCTAGGTAAGGAGAAGCAACATTAAAATCCATAAGTACAGAATACAAAATTAAAACAGGTTATTATACATTTCAAAAAAATGTGTCCAAAGGTTTTAAAAAAAAAAAAAAAAAAAAAGGCTGAAAAAAAAAAAAGAAAAGAAAAAAAGGGAACTGAAGCAAAGCATGAAGTATGCCTCATCAATGGAGTCATTTAATGCTAGACAAAACTGAAGTACCTGAAATGGTACTAAACCAGCCTAACAAAGCTTTTCTATTTCTACGACAAACAAATGTTCAGCAGTGACACTCTGACATTCCTAGGTGCTGCACTGAGTAATCATTATAATAAGTAACATACTTAAGAGTAAGCTCTAGTTCACACAAATGGATATCCTCAGTAGAAAAAGGGGGTTTGATATGCTCTGGTTTTCTTCACCCTCTACTTTAAGTCTTTTGAAATGTGATTCAATGGATTGTGCCACTGTTCCTAAGGGAGATTAAGATATTCACCGTTGCTTCTCAGCTATGAGCAGTGACAGCTACTCTTTTTGTTAGCAGTATACCCGTGTCCTTTGCTTCATCAAGAGAAGAAAACACATCCTAACAGCAAAGAAGACATTTTTGCCTGTATCTAACCATAAATGGGGGAAGGGGACTAAGCAAAAAACAAGACAAGGATAACAAACTGCAACCTGGACTTCAAAAAAACGTTTGGTTGTTTGTGGGTTTTTTGTTTGTTTGTTTTTTAATTTATTTTATTTTCCCCTTTCTGTTATTTTGTTTGTTTGTTTGTTTTCTCAATGTCTTGTCAGTAACTTTAGTAACCTGCATGTGTTTTCAAACAATGTCACATTTATTTTCTTTCAGTTCTTACTAAATATATGGCATTTAGCTTACTGGAATTCTTACTCCTCTGTCCATATGCTCTAAAATGCTACAGAAATTATATATATCCAGACATGCATCTGCCAGTATATCTCTCCATTAGCTTCACCAAAATTTTCAGCTGGTACGTGTTCCTAAAAATCCCCCCATCTGAGTACATTTTGTGAGACCTGCATTTCATTAAATAATAAAGAACATCTGGGTTTGGTACCATCATAAGCCCTCCCTCAGATACTTCAAGCACCACCCAGGCCCTAAGAACTTCAATGGCTTTACCCAGACACTTACAGGAAATCATAAGGTAATCTTCACAGTTGCCCTTCTCGTCCTGATGTTCCACAGGGATTCCATTGGCATCGATCACTGCCTCTGATGCACAGTCTGCCACCAAGACTTCCTCAGAAACAACATCTGTTCCCAGAGTATCAGTGACAATATCTGCTTCTTCAACATTATCATGAACTACATGTTCTACATGTCCAACCTCAGGTACATGCATTGACTCACTTGTCAGTACATGTTCTGGTATAGACATTGTTTCTGCTGTTATGTCAGAAGCTAAAACATCATCTGGGACAGTGCAATGAGCCAAAGAAACCTCTTCGGCTACGTCTGTGTCCAGCACTTGTTCAGGAATAATGACAGTTTCAGATACATCTGGCTCCTCCATGATATCTGGGCACTGAACATCCTCAATAACAACATCTTCAATGACATCTTGGATTACTACAGAATCTGGATCATCAGGAACAAAATTATGCACGGTTATATCAGAGTCGACTACATCTGAAACAAATACTGTTTCCTGTACTTCCACAACAATCTGATCTCCATCCATATGTGCTGCATCAGCTCCTGAAAAACATAATTGTAATAGCAGTTAAATTGTAAAACTAACTCAGATCAAATGGTTAATAATTGAAATTCTATTTTGCTTCCAACTTTTACACTATACTACAATTTAGTAAGACAGGCCTAATAGGCTACGAGCAATTATGATCGGCAGATATACGAAGAGCCAATAAAGCAAGTCCTTGGTAGATGCAAACACAACTAAGATGAACAACATTTTCTCTCCTGGAAAAGATTACTAATTTTTAGACTCTCCCCCAATAACTAAACAACTATTACTTGAAAGAACAGTAGCTCATTCATATTGCTCTGAGTTATAAAAACAAGCAAAAATCAAAAGAGACTGCTCTGTACAAAAGCATCGATGCAGCACAGCACTTTCAAGCAAAGACAAAATAAACAGCAGTTAATTGCATCTAATGTGAACACTCTTATCTACATATTATGTCCTGACAGACCTGTTGGATCAAAAAATGCATTTGGCTCATGTGGCTGCAATTCAAGACCATCTTCATCCATGGCCTTTAACTCTCATCAGTCACAGTGTCTGTAGAAGGTAAAGAAGAAAGGTTAGTTAACTCGTATTGTGCTACGAAGGCTGCCTCTGCCAGTGCATTGAAAAGTAGAAATGCTGGGCACATGGATGTCGAGGATAACACCTCAACTTTAAGATGGACCAGATTTCAGTCAGGGTACCTCTGTTTGGGATTCCAGAAATGCTACTATAGATCATCAAACACCCAGGGCCTGAGTATGAGGAGTGTGAGCTCCAGAACTCCAGGTCCATTTCTCAAAACCCCACAGCTCCACAAATACAGAAGCAGCTGACAATGGATATGAAAATATTATTTCCTTATAATACTACAAAGCAAAAAAAAAATGTAAGACAAAGTCTAGTCAAATTCACATTTGAGTCTTTTTTGGATGGTGGGGAATAAAGTGTTGTCAAATCAATCAATAAAGGTGAGTTAAAAGTAGACAGATAATAATTTGAAATGCACATCCCTTTTGATGTCCCCTGTGTTCATACTTGAGCAATCAGCAGGAAGTTATTCTTATGTCACTTCAGGAATTGCAATCAATGCAAACTGCTTCCAGAACATAACATTGTATGTTTTCAAACCCTGGATGTGTGAATATTTTAAAAACTCCTGCCCCAACACACCGCACATATTTGCTTTTGTATTAAAAATATCACCAGTTTTCAAAAACTATGAAATGTCATAGTCCACCAAATTTCATTGAACAGAATGTCAACATTTCTTTGATACATAATAACAATTTAAGATTTCAATCTTCTTAACGAAAGAACCAAAGAAGACCACGAAGTTAAAAGTACTTACTAAAATCTGAAACTGCAACCTACATTTTGCTGCTTACATATGTGCCTTATAGTTAGGATCAGACAAACCTTGTTAAGTAAAATGGGATCTAAGATAAACTTGTACTTCTCCCTTGCACTTAGTCCAAAAATAACAGCTACTCCAAAACACAAACCTACAACCATAAATTGTAGCAAGGGCTTTCTAGACTTTACCATCTTCCTAGCTCACCTTTTCTCAACTATTTGTAGCTAACCACCTAATTTATATATTAGAAAATGTATTTTCACAAGCAGAGGGAGGGAAAAGCAGCAGTAGTCTAGTAATTTTCCAAAGGGTCCCACATTTGTGTGACGTTCCATTGGAAGGCTCCTATATTTTAAAGGCAGCTCCGCCAACAGCTCATTGTTGTGTCCACCTGGACATAAATCACCTCACAATTATTCTGACTATCATGCATTTCTGTCAGAAGCACCCACTATTAACAGGAACAGCTCTTCACACATGGTATTTTCAGAATCAAAAGTAAAAGAAAAGGGTGCCTTGGCCTCAGATATGACACAGCTTGACTGATGGCAATCAAGTTTTGCCATGCCACAGAAACAAGAACAGAATAACAAGGTTTCACACAGACATTTAACAGGAATTATTCATACCTAAATTGGTTTACTTCCATCTATTCAGTACACACCTAGCCAGACTATTAAAAATGTCTGTCCAGTTCATCTTCTCATCTTTTCTGTGCTGCCTTCAGTGTTTTGTTTCTTTTCTGTTGCTTCTTCTCCAACTTCTCATGTGCCTGTAGCTATCTTATGTTCATTGCTGCCTCACCTGCTCATTTTGTCTCTCCTGCATATTACTACAGCACACTCCCATCATTCACACAAAACCACGGTATTCACCAATTTGTAGCAAAGATTCCATCAGCAAGTCAGAGATGTTTGTTGGTTTCTTTTGAGGAGGCAGGGAGGTATTAAGGGTTGGCAGAAATAAACTGCCTCTCTTCGGGCAACATACACGTAAGAATATAGCCCTCACTGTCCAGCTCTTTGGGACAAGTCAAGACACTGCTTCTGCCTGGCTTTTGAGGATGGTATTATCATATGTATTAGCCTCTGATCAGCTAGGACCCAACCAGCTTGAAGTGTCAGTTCACCACTAGCTACTGGAAGAACTGGCATTTTTCTCCACTTCCTGCTTTCATCACTCACCTGACCATCACTCCACCACAAATTCCTACCTCTTATGATTCATCCATGTACTTTCTCTCTCCTATCCTCTCCCCAAATTCCTCACTGTCTCTATGAGTGAGGCTCTCCTTCATCATCCTTCTTTCTGCCCTCTTCACCCCTGAGACCCAGAGGCTGCTACCACTACTTCCCGGCTTCCAGAATGTGCCTGTTGATGCCATCTCTTCCCTGCTACTCTCACTGCCGCCCAAATTGCAGGTGACAGATGCTAAAACCAGTGAGTGTCTGTGGTGTTCACGACAGCAGAGTGTCATAAAGACACTGCCACCAGCCTTGACAGCCCAGCAGAACTTCAACTGCACACTCTGCATGTGGCCTCTTCTGTACTGGCAAGGTCTTTTCACCTACAGGGGTGTAATAGGCTGCAAAACAAAGGCGCAGGTTCTACACAAACTGAAGAAGTTTCCTGGGCATATGGGTTTTCAAGATTGAGTCTTTAAAAGGCCACAGATTTATGCTTTGCTACTTGTTCCAAAGAAGAAGAAAAAAACCACCCAATCCTTTCACTAAATGACTTTCTTCCTAAATAAGGTTTCCCACAATGCACTTTTGCATCCAGACTCAGCCAACAAATTCAAGTACACAAATTCTTAAATCAAAATCTGCAGTCCAAAAAGGCATCAAGGCATTTGTTCATGGGTGGACAAAATAAAACAAAACTATCCCTAAAAGTTTCCTGAAATCCCATCAGGAATTGAGCATTCTAACCAGTAGATGGGAAAAATACTGTATTTCTTTCTGCTTGCTCTTCTTCTGAGCAGTGGGCAGGCACAGGGGCCCAAGATTCAACCTACTGGCAGCTCCATGATGAAGGCATTGTTCCACAACACAAGAAATACCAGAGCTTCTTGCTGCAAACATCACACTGAACACCTTCAAATTTCTTGTCAAGCACCATAAACTCTGTGGTACCATAAGGCTAAGAAGCAATTCCAGCAAGATTTCAAGAAGGGATGAAACTCCTCTCTGTCAGCTGGAATAGTTTGGAAGAAGTCTTACCTCAAGAACAGGTTCTAGCACCAAAGCAGACAGAATCAATTGTCACTTCTGCTTTGGGAACCTAAAGTCTCAAAGAGAAGCCAGTGCCCAGCCATGTCCCTGCCTTTAGTCATTCTCAATGCCCCAATCTATTGTGGCTTTGTCCACATCTCAGTAATTTGGGAACTGCTCTTCTACCACTATAACAGAAAAACCATAGGCACCTAAAGCCAGGTTTTATACCTCTGAAAATAACTAAACAGCTACATGTTTTGCCTGGCTTGGGTTCTATGCCAGCTTTACATGGATTGAAAATTAATACAACTCTGAAATATACCTAATTCTGTTTATTTCTTACAAACAGATTTTTACCTATTTATTCAGAGACTTGGCTGGTCTTTTTTTTTATGGAAATCGAGGCAATATTTTCAAGTGGAAGGACAGACAGACAGAAAATCATGTATCAATGGAAGAACTGGTATTACGCTATTAGCAAGAAAATAACCTCCCAAAATAAAAAGGGGTATTTTCCATAAATCTGATCTTGAGTACAATCAGTCAAGAGAAGTAATGCAGACGGTACACTACTCCTGCCACATTACAAACCCTTGGCTCAATAGGCCTAGAGATGCAATTTCAAAATGAAATAAAACAAAATAGGCAAGCTGTCACATTTTAAAGACAGAACAACTTTAAAAATAAGAGATCCTTAGAAGAGCTTTGCTATGCCACAGAAACCATGTTTCTCTGTTCTCACCATAAAAACAAACAAAAAAAATGAAAAAGGGAAAAGATAAAAAGGGGAAACTTCAGAAAAGTCATTCTTATGAAAAAGAAACCCATGACAGTACTTTGCCTACACCTAAGAAAAGAACAGCACACCTGTTTATTTGTGGTAAGGGCATAAACCAAGTACCTGCTCAGCAAAACTCTTGACTCTTCCCAGAAAAATCAAGGCATAAACAGCAAAAGTTCCCTACATCCAAGCCCTAGCCCCTACCCACACTGAGATCACTTACTGTACAACCACAACCAAGTTCCCATCCTGCCTTGCTACATCACATTAAAAATTGCAGCATGCCTTGCGTGTCCCAGTTGGGTTAGAGCCCCAAGCTACCCGAAGCTCCACTGTGGTTATGAGAAGACTGTGGGTTCAGTCGACACTATTGCTGCAGTGTCACAACTCTCCCTACGTGACCCACTTACGGAGAATGTGATGTACACAGAGGCTCTCAATCACATACACATGTAAAGGTAAAAAAATTACACTCTTATAGTATCTAATTCTTGTCTTGGAAATAAGCCTCTTAATTATTACATGAATAAATGGAAGAATAAAAACAATGTTACAAGTGTGACAGTGTAATAATTTAGCTGTTTTTTTTTTTCTTGATGCACCTCCCTCGGTCTTGGCAGAAGAATCAGTATTGCTGTCTTCACTGTGATTTCACAAAAAATCTCAAGTCTTTTCCTCTTTGTTCTAGTTTAGTGGTGTATTTGCAGAAACTGATTAAAGAAATGGGCTTTCTCCAGTTTCACAGTGATGCTGCGCATCAAGACAACACCTAAGCTAATTCTTAACAAAACCTTGATTAGGGAAACGATCAGTCCTGGGCGCGTCTTTGAAACTACTTTCCACTCAGCTGACGGCCTCTGCAGAAGGGACAGCCAGAAAGTGAAAAGACAGCACCAAGAGGGGGCCCCAAAGGGGCTGCGGGACCTCGCACCTCCGCACCCGGCTTCCCGCGGGGCAGCTGGGCGAAAAGAGGCTGAGGGCGAACCTCCCCCCACTGCCCAAATTCCCAGCGGACAGAGAAGAGATCGCGGGGCTGGAGCACCGGGCTCCGCGGCAGGAGGGGGCACGGCTGGCAGCCCTGGCGCGGCCGCACAGGAAGCCGCCACGGGCCGGAAAGCGCCGAGCTCCCCTGCGACTCGCTGGCTGGCAGGCGCCGAGGCGGGGAAGAGAGAGAGGCGGGGGAGAGGGGGGGAAGAAGCGGGGGTGGGGAGGCTACGGGCTCTCCCTCTCCAGAGCCTGCGGCCCGGCGCTGCGATGAGCGGGGCCAGGGGCTCCCCCCTCCGGCCCCGCCCGGCCTGCGCGGAGGCACGGGCTAAAGCGAGCGATTAATTCAAGATGGCGCCCGGCGCCCTCCGCCTCTCCCCCCCCCGCGCGCCGCCATTTTGTCTCCTCCTCCAGACACTCTCCGAACCCCCCACGGCCGGGCCCGGGGCCTGGCACCGACCTCGCCCGCCTCCCCCTGGGCTCGCAACCACCCCTCTCAACTTCCGCTCCCCTCACACCGCTGCCCCCGCTGCCCAGGGCCGCGCCGGGCGTACGGAACCCGCCGTCCCGGGCCCTGCGGCCCGCTCTTTTGCCCGAGTCCTGGCGCGGCCTAGCTGCGGCCTCCTCGGGGCCTGCGCTGCGGCCTGGTGCGGGCAGGGGAAGGCCCGGGCCGGGCCGGGCGGCGGGGCCCAGCCCCGGGGCTGCTTACCGTGCGGGTGGCGGGCGGCGGCACTCGCCTCGGCGCGGCCTCTCTCAGCGCGACTGGGCCGAGCGCGGCGGCGGCGGCGGCGGCTGCGGCGGGGCGGGCGGGCGGGAGGGGAGGGGGGGGCCGAGCTCGGAGCGGCGTGGAAGCGGCCAAGCTCCCCGGGCCGGGCCCGCCGTCAGCCCGTCACGTCACTGCCCGAGAGCGAC
>JANHGN010009346.1:0-26461 GCA_024605025.1 Megaceryle maxima
ACTGTAATTTCGGGAAGGGAAAAAGAAAAAATAGAAACAGGTTTTTACAAATTTCAAAAAAAACTGAGAAAAAAAAAAATATTTTATAAAAAAAAAAAAAAAAAAAGGAAAAAAAGGAGGAAAAAAAAAAAAAAGAAAGAAATGGTGTTGCGTAGATCTATTAAATATATCCAGCCAAAACCAAATGAAAGCAATAAATGAAAAGGAAAGACTGAAACAAAGCAATATAGAATTACAGCCAAACTCAGCCTGATACAAATCAAAGAGGTACCTATTGGAGAAGAAAAGGGAAACTCTCACACATACGGCTTAATCACAACATAATACACTTGGAGTAAAAGTGGTAGTACCTGTTACCAAGAGCTTTATCTTGAATAAAATACCAAAATTCTGGATTGGATCAAAACATCATCTCAAAAATGGCTTAGGATCTACCTAAGAACAGGATGCACAGGAACTTATCCTGGTGGGTTTTGAAAGGCTCCAGAGAAGGAGACTCCACAACACCCCCTGGGCAGCCTGTTCCAGTGCTCTGTCACCCTCAAAGTAGAGAGGTTTTTTTCTTATGTTTAGTTAAGTATTAAGTACCTAAAGTACCATTATGCACTATAAAGCAAGGTCAAAAAAAAAAAAAAAAAAAAAAAAGGAGAGAAAGAAAACAAAAGTTAATGAGGGATTGAATTACTGAGCTTAACTCTGCTTTCTCCTCTTTTATTTTTCCTCTGAAAAAACAGTTTTAAGTAAGACTTCATCAGCACTACAATTCATATGCAGCAGAATGAGGAGTTTCTGCACTGTCAGGGAAATTGGCTCTGGGCAGTCTGTTTTATCATTCATTAAAGTTACCACGATCTTTTATATATATATATTAAAAAAAAAAAAAAAAAAAAAAAAAACAAAAACAAAACCCACACAAAACCAAAAACAAGCCACCACAAAAAGACAACAAACCAAAAAACCATGCGTTTACGCTTTACACCTCTAATTTGCTCATAGTGGACAGGATGAAGTACTGTGAACTACACACTGTTCTTGCAAGTATCAGCATCCATGCACACCAAATGTCTTATAAGAGCACAATTTCAGGGATCATTTAAAATGTTTTAATATTTACAGATAAAACTTTATTTTTGGAGTACTTGACAAATTATTTGGAAAAAAACAAAAAAAAAACAAAAAAAACCAAAAAAACAGAAAAAAAACAAAAAACAAAAAACAAACCCTAACAACCCCCAAACAAAAACCCCAAACTACACAAAAACACAACCCCCCCCCCCCCCCAAAAAAAAAACCCACTCAAAACAACCCTTTTCAAATATGAGACTGTCCTCTAAATCATTTGACACTAAGATTATGGCAAACAGAATGATCTTGTTTAATCCCAAGAGATTTGGAAGTACTTTCTGAAGTAAGTCACACCAAAAGGCATTTTGCAAGAATAAGCACCTCAGCCATCATTCCATGAAGTAAAGTTACTTATCAAGTTATAGAATACATTACCATATTCATTCATCTGAACTCCACTTTTAAATCCTCTGCTATTCCTTGTTAAGTAACCAACCAACTCACTTCAAGGCATATGCTAGACATGGCTAAAAGTAGATGCTAACTCATTTCACCATAAAGATGTGAAGTGTGCTTCAAAAGATAGGCACTGAAACTTCACCTCTGGAACAGAGGTATTTCTCCAGGGCTTCAGATGGGGGGACAGGACACGACTAGGATGAAAACAAGCAGTATGCTTCACTTCTAACAAAACACTTACCTTCTTTATTACAGGTCCTTTCACAATGCTCATGTTATGTTTGGGATATCCAACTGGAATAGGTGCTACCCTAGTTTTCCATGACTTTTGTAATTATATTTAAAGTATTAAAAATATCATTTTACACGTGACTAACAACACAGTTATGCAGAAGAAAATAACTGTACCTGAAAGGTATGCAACTTTTTCCTTTAAAATTGGCAATACTTCCATAGCCTTCATTTCATCATTTTTGCGAAACCCTGAAAAAAGGAAGAGACAAAATAATTATGAATTTAGACAAGCTCAGCTTCTACATGTAATGAATGCACTGTAAAATATCTACTCTTGGAATACAGTCTGAATGTTATTATTACAGGAATTAATATAACCTTAGAGTAAAAGGTTGCAAAAAATAAACTAAACTTTCAAGGTGTATTAATGAACAAGTCCTTAACAAGCTTTACCAGCTTAACACAAATAGCATGGGCTGTTAACAAGCCTCAGAAAACAGAATACTGGCATTAGTCTTTTTCATCAGTAAATAAAAACTATCAGTTGGACGCTACTGCTTTTTAGCATTCCAAATCCCCTTGTCACTTTTGGTTCCAGCAGAGAGTAGTATCAAGCTAATAAAGAGCAGGTACCTTTATAATAATTACCAGATAAAAAAAAAAAATTAAAAAAAAATCCCAAACCCTTCAAAAACACCATAAAAAAAAGACCCACCAAAAATCCCCAACACTGTTTACCTTGAACTTTCCTTACATCACTTCTGTAAGCAGAACTGGGAGATAAAGCTCTCAACTGTGTCTTTTTTGCTGCCTGATAAAGGGCAGCATGTTGTAACAGAGACCACATTTTGTCACGTTAACACTATACACCCATGGAGATGAGTGACTGTGGTCAGTGATGCAAAGCAGCACATCACCAGCTTGTCCCTCCTCTCTACTTTCATTACGTTTCTGTGGCCAGTATCTAAATCTCTCCATTCTTTAATAAGGGAGATGTAGGAATAATTTCATTCATGACCTTTTCCACCCTATTGACCTGGACAATACAGAATTGGCCCCATCTGGACCAATCTCATTCATCTAACAAAAACTGGGTGGTTTTGTACCCATGCTTCTGTTTGATACTTCCCAGACTCTTTGAATTCATATGCTTTAAAAAACAGAAACAAACAAACAATCTAATTTCTGAAGAAAGTACCTCTTCTGGGGTAAGTGGGAAGCACTTACTTCTCTATCACTGATGAAGCCCAGAAGAGCTGTTAAGTAAAACAGCCCAAATAGCCTGCTACACCACAGTAGCTGTGTTCCTTAAAAGCAACACTTTGAGCTATTCAGAAGTTTAAAATAAGCTTCTTAATTATTTATAGTTTCAGGGAAATCTTACAAGAGCAAGCTCTGGTGTACATGTAGCAGTCTCTTCTAAAATATATTGTTCATCCTCTGTGCCACAATCCCTCTAGAGATGACAGCAGAAGCCATCATGGATGCCCAGCAGGGAGGCCATAATTTGTCTTCCTCCTCAAAAATATCCAAATGTTTCATATCCTTTTGTCTCAGATTCTGAGCCTTACCAAAAAGCTGTGCACTTCAGAGCTAAAAGCAGAAGGTATTGAACCTGTGTCATCAAGTAACATAAGATTTGTAAATAAGGGTGTCATATATGTAAATTACAACACAGGTTTTCCATTTCAGCCACAATACTGAGACTTCTGTGCCATTACAGTATCTGGTTATGGGCACTACCTCTCAAAGCACAATCCAGGACACACCAAATGGAATACCCAAGGGACGAAAATGGCCAGGTGCTTCCATGTCAAGAGCTATGAGGAAGGACTAAACCAAATGACACTGTCTAGCCTGAAGAACTGAGGGGACACATGGTTGCAGTCCTCAAAACACCCAAGTCTTGCAGTTGCATAAATAAGACGACTAGAATTACTGAGAGAGGTTCACTTTAGGCAGTAGAAGTTTTGTAAAGGAAAGAACTGGGAAGCAGCACGTGGGATTACCTGTGGAAGACTACAGACTACCCATGACTGGGGATTAAAAAAAAACAAAACAAACCAAACAGATTTAGACAAATATCTGTGAGCAATGTATCTCTCCAGTTCATTGTAACTGAAGCGTTCTATGAGGACATCATCTCGGCACCCACAGCCTACAAACAAAACTAAACAAATCCTCTTCCACTAGCAACCCCCCTGTTTTTCCATGAACACCATAAAGCAAAAATGAACCGAAAATTCAATGCACACTCTCTGAAAACCTAGACCAGGAAAACTGGTTCCTTGGGTAACCACGCTGCATGGGGGGGTTCTACATGATGGACAGTATTTTGTAATCACACAGCAACTCCAGGCCAACAAAGTAGCAGAAGGACACAGATATTTCTTTCATGTTTGAGCTTAAGACTCTCAGGAGTGTAAGGCAGCTCCAAAGGAACCTCATGCATTATTCCTTCCTCCAGAGCACTGGTTATGTGTTAACTTTTTCCTGAAACTGTCTACAGTACCAAGTTTTCATTTAGCATGGACTAAAGCTTTAAACAAGACTTTAAAACCTTGGGCTTAAATAACTCATCTATAAAGACAGCAAATACTTTTTTCCACCTTTAAATATCTGGGCTTCAGTTGACTGCTATGGCATACAGGCACACTTCCAGGGTTATTTTATTCTTTTTTTAATGTGCTTTGAGCGACTCAGCACAAGCTTAATGCCAATTTAGTGTGTTCAGCTTTCATATATCAACCATGGTGATTCCTTTTCTTTACAGTAAATTTAGAGGCAGAAAACACTTTCTCCTCACCTAAAAAGCATGCAGAAACTAGTGCTCTACTTTGCTGTCTAGCTTAGCTCAAAAAAAAACCCAAGACACTGACATTACCGCAATTTGCTTGCTGAGATTTCTAAGCCCTTAAACTACTTCACCTCAGATGATGCACGGTAGCTGCACATTTTACTTTGCCTGTGGCACATAAGAAGCGAGAAACATTTAGCTAACATTTCTTTGACTATTAAGGGGCTGCTCAAGGTAAACACCCTAGCAAATACGTTACAGCTTGGCTCGTGTTCTGGATCCGCATATCCTTAAGGCTGGCTGGCTTGGATTATCATATTCCTGCTGCTCTAAACAGCCTGTTTATATTCTGGTTCCGCAGTGTTAGAGCTTAACTGAAAAGACTGTGGGGATTACAACTGACAAAAGAATGCTGACAGCCAAAGAGGGTGAATAAGGCAAGAAAGTATCATTTTTATCAGCAACAGAGCAATAATAAAACAAAACATCAGCAATATAAGCAGGGCTTAAGGGCTTAGGGTGGGGTCCCTCCCCTTTTTTAAAGCCTCTGCGCTCCAAACCAGTTGCAATTATGAGGATTTCCTTTAAAAAATAAAAATTAAAAAGGCATTTACGGCACTCAAATGAAATGCCATAAATATCTGCATCAATCTCTCCCTACACAGCTCAGCAGCCCCCGCGCCAGCCGGCTGCATCACATGTTCCGGGAGGTGATGTCATCCCTCCCCGGCCGGCGGCTGCAGCTCCCGCCGCCGCGGTGCGGCTGCAGTGCCCGCAGCCCCGTCACCCCCCGCGGCAGCCGGCGGCGGAGCCGCTCCCGGCCGGGCCAGCTCCGGGGGGGAGCACGGCCCGGCCCGGCACGCCAGCAGGCTTTCCCTCCCGCGGCGGGCACTCTCTTCTAGAAGCGCGATGTATGTGCATATACAGCACGTATTCGTGCCGCTGCTTTCGCTGTCCGTGCCTAATTGGGCATTTTTATTTTTAAAGTGGGGATTTTAATAATAAATCCTCTGCTAGTATCTTCTAAAGATAATTTTAGTCTTAAACCGGAAAGGCAGCCTTGATACTTTGAATAACTACTAAAGGAATACTCATTTTGTAGTTTCACATTTTTAATAGGCAGTATCTGCCCTTCTGTTGTCTCATACACCATACAGCCGCTTTTTCCGAACTACCAGTCAAGAGGGAAGAAGCTCAAACAATGCCTATTAATATTCAACTTCAGCAGATTAGGTAACACACAACCAAATCTATTTCAATTTAAGAGGTTTCCTGCCCTCCACAAAGCTTTCGGAATTGCATAATCCCCTGAGTTACAGCAACACAGCCTTCTAATAACACAGAGTCTGTTATCACAGAGCAGTTGTTGAACTGTTGTATAACACAACTGAAGATCTTTAAAACATGCAAACAGGAAAGAAGCAAAGGAAAGCCACCTATACGTTTTATACAGATGATGTGTACAATGAAAAATTAATAAGTCTTTAACACAAGCACGCTGCCTCCTCTTTACCCCACAACTTCAGAGCCAGAAGACACCACCAGCCAGATAAATTTAACAAGTTAAATTCTCTGTACTAATCCTTTTTCTCATGCTGTAAGAAGCTAAGATATTTTGCTGCAATATATTAATTTATCAAAGTTGAAAGACCCATGAAAAGACAGTGCTCCTGGGTAGAGATATCACCTATAGGAGGTTTCTGAGATCTCTTTTCCCAAGTGGCCTGGACAGCCACCTCTCACTTGGGCCTCCCAGGGCAAAGACCTGGACACAGAACTGCATGTCTGCCTGCCCTGGAGATGGAGAGTAGTCCTTTACATGCAAATGTAAAGGACTGTAAAGAAGAGAGACACCTTTTGATTGGAAATCAATGTTCCTATAACTCTGCTGCTTCCCTGGGAACTCAACTTATTGAAACCTCCCCATGGGCACTGAAATATGGTGAGCAAGTCACCTTCAAAGCAGTAACAAAAACAGGGTACCTTTTGTGGCAGTTCATGCATCCAAGAGAAATGCTGTACTAGTCTAAGGCTGAGGCAACCTTCACACATAGGAAACAAGGCTCATCATCCTCCACTGCAATGATCTCTAACTAGTCAGCCACACAACTAAAGGAAGCACACGATTGCTTTAAATCAATCTTTTAAATTAACAATTTGATTACAGAACTGCAATACAAAACAATGTTGGAAATGGCTTCCTCAAAGATGCAACACTGCCCTGGGAACACAGGAGTCTTTGTTACTTTTAAGATATCTTGAAGTGATGTGCATCATTCAGTTATGGCAATAAACAGGAAGTACAGAAACAGAAATTAAGACAGCAAAGAGACACGGAAATTTAGGCTAAGAACAGCATCTCTTTGCTAAGAGGCTGACAAAGCACTAACCCATTGCCATAGCACACAATCACCTTGAAACTTTTCTGAAACATATCTAGAAATAAAAAAAAATAAATCATTATAGTTAAAAAAAGCCAGTGAATGCTCTTATCCTGAAAACTCACACCCTTAAGAACACAACTGCCTTTCACCTTGCAAAATAAAAATAAGTCCTTTTCATAGGTGCAAACAGAAAAAGCCAGACTCAATCCAGAATACAACAATGCTTAAGGTTCTTTTCAGAAGAATGGACACCATGTGTTGTGTCATCAACAGTAAGCAAGTGCCTGATCTGCCAGGATGCTCCCTCCAGCACCAGCCTTCTAATCCACACCTCTTCTTTCACAGAGATCCCATCCTGAACCAGAGAAACCTCCTTCAATGAGTAGTCTCTTCAACTCCTTCACTTCAAAGGATCTGCTCTGGTAGGATTCTACTCAAAAATCCACATGCTATGTGAAGTTCTATAGGAAGGAAAAAAACCAAAAACACATAGAAACTGTGATAGCAGCACTTAGAATTGCTATGTTAATGCCATGCTTCAGGTAACAAGGGAGTTAGGTAATTATTAGACCAATTTAGGTTAGCCATAAGGGGAAAGAAAAATCTGCTAGAAGATGAGAGATAGAACAACTTCCTTAAGTGAGGAAGAGACTGTTTCCCAGCCAAGCAGCAACTTCCTGCATCTAGGCATGGCAACGGGAACTCTACACTGTTCTGCACAACAACTTGCGTCCTCTGGTCCCTTTGTGTTGATTAAGCTTCACCTTGGAACAGAAAAATCACAAAACTGTGGCTAGTCCACATTTAAGCAAAAAGAATCCATGACGTTGCTGTCTGCTAAGGACAACATACATTCACTTCATGAATGATACCAATTACTCAGCTCTGAAATCTGAGCTGTTCCTGCCTTCAGTTGTAAAGCCATCTTATCTACATTTCAAGAACTAAAAGGCAATTTCTTTTAAGTACAAAGGAAAAAAAAAACAAAACAACTCCACCAACACAACAAACCCAGAAACAAAACCAAAATGAAACAAAAATAAAGAAGCTCAAATGTAATAAAATTAGTGCATTATTAGACTGATTATTATTTTATTACTTGCACTTTTTCCTCCCCCATATAACAAGATGATGGCATTGATTTTAAATCCTGGAAATCCATTGGTTTATTCAACTTTGCTCATCAGTTAACAACTGTATACGATAAACTGCAGCTGCAAGTTTATTTATACACTGCTTCCCATATTTTCTAGTGTCCAAAAAGAGAAAGAACAAAGCAGGTTCCTGTTCTCCCATTTTGCTATGCAGAGGTTTCCAAAATAGGACAGTGGGCAAATCTCTAAAGATAGTGTTATTCCATGAAAAATAATTTTAAACAAGATACGAGGAGATTCACAAGCAGCCATTGTGAAGCCTTTTATGTCTTTAAAGTTGCTACATAGAAACCAGTACAGATTAGGTCACTAGAACTATTTGATTCTTTCCTTCAATCAGACTTGGGAAAAAATGATTACTCAACTCCCCAACTTCTTGGGTTTACAAATGAAATCAGAGTACTGAAGTAAAGGTGAGAAAGAAAACTGAGCTTTCATCAAGCAGAAAATGGAAAAAAACAGCACAGAGAATAAAACCCAAAGGGCTAGCAAAGGGAAAGAAAAGGTAACCAAGTTAGTGCACATATGAGATTACTGAGAGCTTTTCTTGATTTTAACTATTTTAAGTGCCAATTTCAATTTTATAGTAGGCTTAGCTGTAAATTCCTACTTTTGTAGGCAAGTAAAGGATTCACAGAGCAATCAGAGCTGTCAATTCACCAATGGCACTGTAACCACTTTGTTACAGACATTGCCCCATATTCATTGCTGCTTAGCAATCTCACACCATCTTTCCCATTGCAACAAAGCAAGAGAATTCATGGAAATTATGGCAAAGACTGCGATTCTTTTCTCTTTTCTGAGTCTTAGTGAGCTTGCAGATGACCACTTTCAAAAGGTATAATGGCAATTTATCTCAGAAACTCTCCCTTTTAGGTATTCCTGTCATGGCATGTTTAAGACCATACACCCTTTTTTTTTTTTTTAGGAGCAAATAAAGGAACTACCAGCAGTTTTCCTAAAATGACATGTAGATCACTGGGCAACATTAGCAACCTGGGCATTCATCATTTAGTCATTCACTTTTCCTCGGTTCTGCTTCCAAAGCCTCCTGGTGACTCCAACAAGGACAGGTTTGAGGCACGTAACCAGAGGGGCATGATTTCAGTGTTGTTCCAGCAGCCACAGTCGTGAGCGAACTATCTGTTGTAGCCAATAGCTATTCATTTAAAGTTAAGATCCCAGTCCCAAATTTAAAGCAATTCCAGGAATATAATTTAAGTACACTTTTGACTGCCTTCAACTCTGATCAGGCTCAACGTCCACTCACCAGAAAACAATACATGTCACTTTAATCACAACAGCTCACAGAAATGTCCCTCCTCTTCCTGTTTAATTTGGCATCCTATGCACTCTCCATCTGTGCTGCAGGGAATTGGACCACATCAGTATGGAGCTGGTATGCCGTGCTACCAGGTGGCAAATGGGACCTCAGAGAAGTGGACAACTTAGAAATTGCCTCGAAGCAAGAAAACGAGGTCTGAGATGCTTACTAATTCTTTAAGCCAATTCTAGTTTGTGGCATTTTTGCTATGCGTAAGAGGTCCTCTCTTACCATTTTTAATAGCTCTGTTGTTTGTCCTCACACCAGGATGCACCTCTCCTGACTGTAAATTACGGAGGGAGAAAAATGTCAAACAGATGGATGTGGGACAAAAAAGGGTACTGTTGTAGTTGACAGCAAATTCTCAAGCAAGATCAAATTCACCGACTGAGTGCCTGTTCTTTGCTTGGAAGCTTACATACTCATCTATTCCTCATGATAGAAAGAGCAGTTACTGGGAAACTAGCTACCTCAGGTGTGTACTGCAAAACTTGAAGAGCTGCCTTAGGAACATAAGTTGCAGAAAACTCCAAATCCTAACTCACCTTTGTTTAAAAGCCTGCAATTTCCATTTAACTGAGTAACAGGAACCTTAGAGTTATCCATATTTTGCAGTGAGGTCCTTTCCAACCTTAACTGCCCTTTAATCCTATGAAATGTGCAAGCCAGAAGGACAAATGTCCATTTTTCAACTGCAACTTGAGATGGTCAAAATCTGACCAATTGCCCCCACTTTGAAGTGGGTAGAACTGTGTTAAATGAATCTATCCATTCAGGATGTTCAATCTGTTCCTGCTGTCCTACTGACATTGTTAGGAATTCATTTGTTTTTGTGGGAACTGCTCATCCATCTCTAAGCGGTGCAATACTCCAATTCACTGCCCTGCTGAGGTGGCAAACCTTTTTGTAGTGGTGTTCCAGTCAGAAGTAGCACACTGCTCTCACTGCAGTCAGACACTTGCCCTGGTGACTTGCTACAGACTTTTCTGTCTGAAAGGGCCTACCAGGCAGGTGTCCAGTGTCCTCTAAAAGGCTGGTGTAACATGCGCTTGTTTTAGCAACAAGGTCTGTAAGCAATTTTACTTATTTTTCTGTTCAAAACACAGATCAAAACACAGTGAAAGGCAGTAGCTTCTAAATTCTGAGCATCAACAGCTGGAATATAACATTTTAGATCCTGTCCTTTGGCTCTTGTTCCAAACCACCATCTGGAGAAATCTCTTTCCACACTGAAACTGATGAAGACTACAGCAAGGGCAGTAAAAATAAGCAAGTTAAAACAGATTGAAAATTGTCCTGCATTGTTTTATCCTGAGCAACAATAGCAGAACTATTTCCATCAGCCCTAAAATCAACAACAACAAAAAAACCCAAAATCAAAAACAACAACAACAACAACAACAAAAAAAAAACCAGCCCCAAAACCAGACGGCACATTCTCCAGAAGAAACACCTTTTTTATAGCGCAAAGTATTGCTTTTCTTTTTTTGGCTTGGGGTTATTTAAAAATAAAATAAAATTAAATATGCACACATTTTCATAACACTTTGGACATCTTATAAAGATACATATGCAAAAATTATACTACATTATGTTCATACTTGGAGACATTTCTGCTTAAACAACAATTTTATGTTGAATACTCCTTCCTCTCCCCTTTTTCTTTTTTTGCACAGCATTTTAAATTCTTTCTGTGGCAAAACTAGCAGTTTGCAACAAGATGTATGTCAAATAACTTGATTTGCACACAGCACTCATTCCTTCATATTCCCATTTTATTAGTTTGAAGCTGTAAGGAGCTCAAGCTCTAAGAAAGAACAGAGCACAGGAAATGTAGGATGAATCTGAGCTTCTCTGCTACGTTAAAGTGCACATACAAAAGATCAGCGTGAGGAGGAAGGTGGATACGCTTTTCTTCATCCTGCACTGTAAAAACACTCAACTTCAGATTGATTCAAACCACAAAGAAAAATCATCTGCATCTTAGCTTCAGATGTGTAACTGTTAGAAGCATTTAGGGGGGGAATAAAGTTTTACATCAAAGCTTCACCCTGGTTTTCCATGTTTTCACTAAGCCCATTTTGTTTAACACACTGATTAACACAGGCTACTGGTTAGAAGGAAGCAATTCTTTAAAAAAATAAAAATCCCAAAGGATAGTGATCAGCAGTCCACCGGGGAAATTAAAGCTTGGGTATTTCACTTTTAATATGCAAGTGGTTGCTAACAGCAACCTGTCTCCCTCCCCGCCTTTAAAAGGAAAAACGAGATGAGCATGAAACACCAAAAGAGAAGTCCAATACTCATCTGTCTGCTCAAGGACTCCATTAGAAATTACAGCTTGAATTACTCTGAGCAGGTGCGTACGTATTCTTTGCACGCCTGCCGTGTTAATTAAAAATACAGGTTTAAGACGACAGAAGGCAAAGAAAGCAACCAAGCAATGGCTCTACTGAGACAAAACGGAGCGAGGGACTGGCCCGGTGGCAGGGAAGGAGGGCAGTGCATCCCGATCTGTGTGCCAGCCGGGGCCAGCATGGCTCCCACATGACCGCCGCACTCCCAGCAGCACACATTACATCACCAGCTTTGTGCAGGAGGAGCGCTGCCACACGCTGCATCCCAGCATCCATCCCCCAAACCTTAACGGAGGCAGAAACAGGAGTGATCTGAAGTCACGCACACCTTCCTCTCCCCGCCTTGCCAAAAATCCTCTCCATCTGATCCCTCTGGCAAATTTAACCAAAAACAAGAAGACCTTTATCACATTTTGCTTTGTGAACCCATTTTGCTCGAGAATCAATAGGAAGGATTTTGCAGATTGTCAGGACTAAGAAAGGGAGGTTTCCTTCTTCATTTATCAAATTTGTTCTAGCGGATTATTTCCTCCCGCTGACAAAGGCAAGCAGCCTGAATCTCGTTAGAGGTACATTTAACACAGCCACTGAACTATACAAATTTAACCCAAATCAAGGCTGGGCGTTCTCCACAAACTCCACTTACACAGCTCCTTCTCCGTTACTGTAATGAGAACAAGATTAACATCTTGCCTTCACTTTCAGCCCTTGCTATAAATGGATACACATTACTATAAATGCAGCATGTGCACTTTCACGGCTCTGGTCAGAAGCACGCTCGCAAACTCAACACTCAAATCTAGGGAAGAATTTCTCACCAGTCACAAGTAAATCAGCTTCAAACTGATCTTTATTAAGGATGTATAGTGTATGCAATACTCGGACAAGACAAAGCAAGCAGCTCCCAAAGAGGTTTAAGACAGAAGCCTGTAGGAACATAATGTTCCAAAGGCATTCATATATCCAGCTGTTTGTTTCTATAGCTTTAATATTTGCGTGCATATTCAAACAATTGATGGCTATTAAAATAGCATCAAATTTCTTTTGCAACAATTGCTTGCAAGTAGGGGCACTGCACTATATTTGCAAGTGTGCCAATCAAGTTATCCTATAATTTAAGAAAAAAAAATTAAGTAAAAATCACATGCAAAACCCTGCTCATTTTACAGACCAAACTAGACAAAAGCTACTTATACTGACTGCAATTTAACATTTCCTACTACTAGCAAGCACAGCATATCCAGTCTAACAAATATTTGAGAATTAAATAGTGGGAGCTCACAAAGGTTTAACTTCACATCTATGGACTCCAATATGGTTGCACTCATTCAAATAAGAAAGCACAGATGGTCACTTTTCCATCAGCACAGGCAACAAGTATTTACCCATCAATTCTATTCTTCAGCCTTCTAGAGCATGGACAATACAAAGATGTTATATGCACAAACTGCCCAGACATCCACCTAACACTACCTGCAAAATACCCCCACCAGAAAATGTCTTTATTATTATTTTACTTCATCACATGGGCATGTGCTAGCACCTCTGATCCATGCCTTTAAAAAACATGCTCAGACTTACCAAGCATTCTGTACTATGGTATAGATACCATGTGATACCATCTGCAGATCAGGATAATGACAATGATTCAAGCACTGTAGGTTACTCTATTTTAATTAAGTTCACAAAACTGACCTAATTCAATCTCAATTAAAATGGTTTTGTTGGTCTTCTGACTTACTCTACATAAAATTCTACATGCATATGATTTCCTGGAAAAGCTCTTTGAGACAACAATAGGAGCTAATATTTTAACTGCATTAAAAAGCAGGAATGTATTTTGGCATGTATAGGAATGCATTACTTCATAAGTCTACAATGTATTTTAAAAGCTCTAGGTAAGACTTGAACAATGCCTCTGTCTTCATATCTTCAGTTCTTGACTTGATAAAGATACACAGAGTTGTCTCTGAAGATTTTGAACTCTAATACCAATTAGCAGTCCATAGGTGTACTTCAAAATAGTCTGACAAGCTTAATTAGAAATACTAACTTCTGTAGAGTAGAACAGTAACAAATGTGAAATTAGATTTCTCTTTAGCTATTTCCATCTTTATTACTTTCCTCTTCAAATCTTACACCACCTCATTGGGTTAAAACACAAGTTTATGTCAACCGTACAGCACAACAACAGTCAATGTTATTTAGTTTGGCAAAAATTTTTATTTTCACACATTATCAAATGAGAAGCATTCTCTACTAACTGCTTTCCGTGTAGAGCCACTTTTGTTGTGGACGTCATACAACAGCATTTTTACTTGCTTTTAAGCTCCAGTACCCTGACATCCCGTTCAAATTGCCCAACTCTCTTATCTAATATTATGTAAACAAAACCCAAAAAGCACTGAGAAATTTAGCTATGTTAGAGGTTTACTCAGCCATTTTAGCCTGGCAGCTACTGAAAGTTTGAATATGAAGCAGTATCACATCCTTTTCCAGGACAAGTCATCTGGGTATTTGGAAGTGTACAGACAGATAATGGATGTATTCTGGACTCAGCACAAGAGAAAGTGTGTGGAGTCCAACATTGTGTTACAGAGCATCCAGTTAGAAGACTGGAAGAACTGGACTGCGACTTCTCCATAAAACACTTTGCACCAGTTTTGATAGCTGATACACCACAACAGCCTCCCTTCGTGCTTCCTAACTAAGTGCAAGTGTGTATGACCAGCACTGCATGGGCTACTAGACCATTCTAAGTTCTTTATGCACACAGTTTTCCTTTTACATTTTACCTCCACTACCACTGCATCAACCTTGCTCACACTAATGATAGGTCACTTCATCAACACTACCTGACTACAGGAATAATAAAAGCAGATGGAATATTTTATCTACTATCCATTTACTCTGTACAAATGTTATCAGGCGGACTAGTCCTCTTATGAAGTTAACAGAACTTGAAGTATATATATGTACATCAGCTTGAAATGTCTGTAGACCCTTTCCTCCAGCAGATGCTTTGACCCTGTATACTTCTGTTCTCATGAGGATCAGAAATAAGACTAAGACCATTACTATATAGAACTCAGCTGTAAATGAATTTATCCCTGTTAGCTCAAATCAGCACCTTTCCAATACCAACTTAGTTCTGAATTCAGTAACTGAGCACAAAACACAAAGCCCATGGCTTGTAACTCTTCAAAGGAGATGCAAGCAAGCTAGCAGGATATATTTCTGTCAGAACATTAATAGTGTCAGTGGCAACAAAACTGCCCAGATTTCAAAGCAGACTAAAAATTGTACTACCATCTCAACATCTGGGAAAAACAAACATGAAGTACTTGAGACTTATAAAAAAGTAACATCTTAAACTAACAGGACTTATACTCTGTCCTTTATGCTTGAAATAATTATACGTATCCTTAATGTCATCATACAAGTCACAGCAGCGTAACACAGCACCTCTACTTGCCTTCTTGAAAGCTTTGTTATGAAAAAAATAATAATTTTATAGACAGAATTAATTTAAGAATCAAAATCAACAAAGCTAAAGTATGAAAAAATACCTTGAGTAAGTCCAAAATGCTTCTCAGGGCCAATATCAGAAGCTTAAACTGCCTACCAGAGCAGCCTGTCACTGGCAGATGTGAGATAATCCCATTCTTACACAAGGCCTGCTTTTGACCTCTTTGGGTAATTGATTGCCATTAAAATCACTTTTCAAATGACTGTTCTTACATCCAGATTTTTTGACCTGTCATTCTTCAAGCTCTTGGCTCAATGACTTTCTATAGATAGAAGCTCCTTAACCTTATCAGATCTTTTTTGATCTTTCCAATTTAGAGCATACTATTCCACATTAAATATACTAGTACTGAAAAATTTGATTTCTCACAAAGAATTCCAATTAAATGTGACAATCAAGTTTATTGTGATTTTTTTTTTTTCTTGTTAAACTAAGGTTTGGATTAGCTGACAATTCTGTGAATACCCCTTTACCTCCACTGAATATTTGCTTTGCAATATCCAAAAAACTGAATCACTCTTGGATTACAATTGTAACAGAAAGAATTACTACAAAGCCTCTAGATAGTAAGTAAAGCTTTCCGATCTGCTCACATTTTACCAGGTCAGCCCAGTGTTGTTACTTGTCAGTCTATCAGCACCTACCAGCTGATTACAACTGAATTAAAAGCTTAATTATAGAATTCTAGCAGGCATTGTTGCTCCTTCTATCAGATATGTTAGAACAATAAGACACAGTTAGGGTAAGCATGAAGTAACTACTGGCAGCCCGTGGACTAATCATAAAGATATAGAGGAAAGTTACTTGCAGTTACTTACAGTTTTCCAAAAAAAGAGAGATACTCCACTATTAAGCATTAAGCCTTTATCAAAAAGTGCTAGCTCACAAGTCCTCTATGAAACTAAGCTATTTTAATTTCCTGGTACAGACATCTGTACAAACAGTTATTGATAGTTCATGAAATGCTTGCAGGGAGTATCATGTGTGCACGCATGCACCGGTACACAGCAAAAGCCAAGGAACAAGTTCTGTCAAGTTCCATGCAATTGCATTATCAATTCACCACCACCATGTCAGTAGTCTGAACAGAGGCTCCTCTGCATTAAATCCTTTTTATTAAGTATTGTTGTCCATTGACCAATGGCTAAAAATAAAAAAGTAAAACAAATAGGTGTCTCCCCACTAAAATGGATGTGTCATCTGGGAGAAAAATATTTTAGGGAAGTTTCTCTTTTAGAGAGGAGAAAGAATGATATGCAGGAAAACTTCCAATTTCAATAGAATTCTCCATGATCTCAGAAAAGAAAGGCTGCTAAAACTACCATGCCATATTGGGAGGAGACTGTATTGGGAGGAGACTGTCTTCACAAACACAGCCCAACACACAGGGCAGGTAAGTATGCAGATTTCCAAATACAAATTTAAAACAGGACAGACAGTTGAGCTAAATGCAAGGCAAAAGTAAGCAACCCTTTGTTCAAGCCAAGTACATACAGACTTTTAAGATGTTTAAGTCAAGTTACCTGTAACTGATTTTGCACATTTTGATTATTGTTATAAAAAAAAGTTTAAATACTCATCTTTGCATTCCTAAAGAGAAGGCTGACTAACTGTTATTGGTCAGCATCAAGGCACTCCATCCACACGGGTATGTGCATCTCCACGATGAAGACAGAGACGTCAACAAATGCCCTTCTCTCTAACACACTTCTCCATCAAGAGGAAAATGGTATGAACTTTAGAAAACTGAATAAGCTGGTGGGAGAGCTATTTTGCAAAAACTGAACAAAATACTTTTATAGTGACACCCATGAAAATCTCTCAGACACAAAGTGAGTTCGTAAGAAACACAACTGAATTCAGAAAAAAACAACTTTAAGTCTGACAAAGTCATCCATGATTGGATAAGTTCTTAAATCAGATCTATATTTAAATGAAAGAAATGCAATTCAGTGTTTAAACAATCACCTAGACAAATTGTTTAAGGAACCATCAGTATTTTACATCTGAGTGAAACTCCAAGTTCTCTTGCAAAACCCAAGTTAAATTAACCAACTTGTGAAGTACATAGAAACCAGTTTAATTATTTCAGCTGTGAAACAAAAAAAGAAGAGCCTGTGAAAGAAGAGCCTCTATTTAACGTGCTGAATGTCTAACAAAGTGACTGCCTATAATTAACAGAAATCAATACAGCACACAGTAAAAGAAATGTATAGTGCCTTATGCTTACATTTAAAATCAAAGGAAAAAAAAAAGAAAATCTGATCTACTCATTCAATACATGCCTGCTATCTCTGCACACTTAGGAAGGACAGTAGAACAGAAGCATATTAGTGAAGGCTAAGAGCTGGCCCTAGTACCAGACCTTGGAGCTCGTCCAGTTCTGAAATTCTAGCCCATCAAACAAACAAAAGACGAGCTAAGTTAGATGAACCAACTGCACCCATATATTTCTGTTCAGGAGTCCCACACATGAGAAGCTCAGCTGTGAGTTTCAATTTTAACATACTGTGGCAAGCCGAAGCAAAGTTAACTGTATCTCATATGCCAACTACATTCTTCATTTGGGAAGGATCTTCAGTGGTCTTTCTTGTTTCCAAACAGAGATACAAAATTTTTTTAAGGGAAGTATCATGGAAACCCTGCATTACAATAAAATTAATCTAAGCCAGACAACAGCACAACAAAGCCAGACCTACTGCATTGCACTAGTCAGCTACAATCCCATCCTCTGAATTTTCACTCTTCAGAAGAGCAGCTTTAGAGCAAGAAAACAACTGTCTAGCTACTGGCTCAAAGATCATCTCTGAATGAATAGTTGTTGGGTGAGCAATGCTATTTTGACACAGGCAGCCATTAGCTTATCTGTGTACATACTTATGAGCAGAATCTTCTTCATTTACTTGGAAGTGCTGTTTGCCTTGAACACACCACAGACATTCCTTCTTCATAATGAGCTCAGGATCTGCATTTATGCTCCCTTCAGCAGATGACTAATATTATAAGCACACTATTTTGATTGACACCTAATACCATAGCTGCCATTATCACTTACATCATGCTAAAACATGAAGTGTTACCCACATCTATTTGGAGAGTAAAAGAATACAGAATTGCTTTGACACATTGTCAAGAAGCACTGTCAAGTTTCACCCACCATAGCTGTTTTCTGTTTCTCCATCTTACAAGGTCATTAACTAACACACAAGTAGAGAGGATTCTACCATATTATAGCTACACATTCAACTTAATTTTGAATAATATACAGAAACATGCCATAAAAAGTCAAAGTTCAAGAAACGTTCTAGTGACTTACCATTCAAAAGTATCAGGACACCAGTTTTTTGGGTTGCATCACATTTATAAGAACACATTGTTCATACTCTGCAGGTTCAATATATCTGTGGCCAACAGAATGGATAAACTAAACGATGCTTGGGAACAACAGCAAATTAAATCCTTATCCCTTTATTAGAACAAATGAATCCTGATTTCAAGAATCCAGATTTGAGTTCAAGACTCCGGTGATTTTGATATAGTTTCCATAACTGCTAGGTCTCTATCTCCTCCCAGAAGTTCTATTTCCAAGATAAAACATTTTTCAAAAAGTCTTGTTTGAGCAGTCAGATGAAAAAAGGGACAATACATGATCAAAATGCAAGTCATCTCTGTCAATGTGTATCTTCTGCCTGTACGGTTTGCTTGACTGCCAGTTTGTTTAACAGTTGCTCTGCCTGAATTTACTACCAAATAGGCTTTGACAACGATTGCTATTTAATCCCATGTAATACCCAGATGCAACTGTTCCCAGATCAGAGGACAGTATAAAAACAGTCTCCTCCCCAGCTACATACACGTCTGGAGTCATACACCAGAAATCTTATAGCTGCAAAACTCAACAAAAGAAAGAACCACTACCGCAAACAAAAGCTGTTCATCATTTCCGTATTTATCCGTGACAAGCGAATGATTATAAACAAGGTTTCTAACACCTTATTTAAAATTCCAGTTTAATAATCTCAACTTTCTAACGTTTGTGCTTTAAGCAATGACGTTCCGATAAAACCGAGTAACAGAGTTCACCATCTGAGTGTCTGGACTCATGTCATGCTTCAGACAGTATGCCACAAATGGCAAAACCCAAAATATGCAAGGTAATGTAACTTAAACTCAACAGCCAAGCTTCTCTCTGCCCACTCATCTTGCCCAGCCTACTGTTCCAATTGTAGAAGTCAAACATTAGCCGGACATTTGCTAGCAATTCTCAGTTGGTTTTGCCACCCTTACAACATCAATGATCTGCAATTTTTTTTAATATGTGGATCAACTACAAACTTAATCCTATGCTTTTTTTTTTTTTTTAATTAATTCTACTACCTAATCATCATGGTACACTAATAAATATTTGTTACATAAAAAGCTTCAGTGTACATGAGAATTTGCTAGCAAGGAGATCCTGCATAAGCAACTAACAAAATCTAGAATTATTTCTGTAACCATTTCTCTCTGCTTATATTTACATGAAACGGGATCCTTCAATTACTCCTAAACATTCACATCCCAGTTACTGGAACGTTTATCCTCTTGAAGATATTGCCATGATCTAAATGAAGGTCGACATACACACTGCCTTGGAAAATGACAACTGAAGTGATATATCTCAAGTTTTATCATGATCTCTAAAACACTAGAAAATCCTTTCCAAAACAGAAGTAAAAAAAATGCCTGTCAACATCCCAATATTTTCTCTAGTTACTATTCCAGCAATATAAATGACCTGAATAATTATTAGCTGTCTAATAAATGTATTTCAACGTAACACATACCTAAGATTTAGATAATGCTCTACATCAACAATTTAATTAAGAACAAACTAAGTATTAGTAGGGTGAGTAATAACCTCTGCCTAACAGCAACAGACGATAAAATGGAAGATAAATTACAGTGGAGAAGAACAAAATATTCTGCTTGATTTCACCTTAAAGATATCTAGTGATGCATTATTTCATCATCTCTAATCAAAAGGCCAACATACCTGAATAACAACATGACTTATGATTTAAACTTTTTAATGCAAACTGTGAACATGAGAGATTACTGCACTCAGTTAAAAGAAACGGTCTTGGTTGGGTTGACAAAAACAAGCTATAAAAAACAATGTAAAAAGTTCAGTTTTCATTGCCATTTTCCAAGACTGACCAACTATGTGTCAGCAGTGACACAAGGCACACAAGTGCTAGCACAAGAAATCCAGGCCATGACTGGATCATTTCTAGGCAAACTGACTCAATGTCTCTTCTCCATGACAGCTCTGGTGAAGTGCCACATCTTATCAGGCTGCATCTTAAGCCTTATTCACAGACTGTTTTCTTAATGCCTTAGGAAAAAATGAATTCAAATTTTGCCTGTACATTACCTAAATTACCCAGTTTACAGGAAGGAAAAAGGAACGTTTATTTGCTTTAAATTAGACCTTGCCAGTTTGGTGCTTAAAGAACTCAAAGGCATTTAAGATGACAACTCCAAATTAAGACAGTCCTTTCTCTCCAATTTTAATCGGGAATATCACTCACTGCTGTTCTGCACCACAGAAGCATTTGGGCAGACAAAAGATTCCAGCTTCCCTGTCAGCACTGGTCTTCCGCAGACTTGTTAAACAACTTGTACAGCAAAACTAGGAGCAAGATAGATAACTTCCAGATTTATGCATACATTTGCCAATACTTCATGAACTTTGCCTTTTGTTTCCAGGACTTCCAAACAAAGCAGCATAGTTTTGTTCAAGCAGCTAACAGCAGCTGAGCTATTAAAAAAAAAAAAAAAAAGTGGTATAACTAAGAACAAGTTTTTTTAAGCATATCAAGGAAAACAGGATCCTCTTGTAGTATTTTGCTTGTGCTCACCGTGTAACAGATTGCCTCCTTGATGTATCAGAAAGTGCATCACTGACAGTTGTACAAATGGGAAAACATGTGATTTGTGTCACAGCAAGCACGTCAATCTGCAGCAATAACACCTTTCCTGACAGACCTAGGACATGGCCTATCCTAGTTGAGGGCCAGCAAAACTCCAAGTCAGTCTGCTGTGTGAGAAGTTCTAAACCCCCCCTGTTCTTCTTCAGGAAATGAGTACAAAGGAAACCAACAAGGAATCTCTTTTAGCCATTTCCAGACAACGTGCCTCTAACATGACTCAGACACTTGAAAGAGCATTTTACCGTGCAACACTGCTCCATACATCAGCAATTACTTCAGTAAGACTATGCCAACTATGTAAGCAATTTAACTTCTAACAGGACGCCAGGGTTTACTGCTGAATATGAATGCAGCTCATAGTATCTGTGTAGTACTATACGCTGGCCTCTCCAACACCAAATGGGCAAACCTATCAAAGAAACAATTATCCCCCAAAGAACTGGAAAAAATGCCAAGTCTATACACACTAACGAACTTCAAATGAAACACAGGCTACATAGGGAACTCTTTCAATAGCAACTGCAGGCTCATTTGGGCCAGGCCTACAACTGTTGACTTCTCCCCAGCAACTGCACAGCCCCAGTGCTCCCACCACAGGGACAGGGAGGAAGGATCAGCTGTGCCTGCCTGTAACCCTGAGAAACCACCACCAGCAGGTCACTGGCTTCTTACACCTTCAGTAAACCCATGATGGGTATTTCCAGTCAAAAACATCACCTTCACATGCCCACAGCTGACTTCCAAGAGGACTTGGTTCATGATTTTTCAATAGACCACAGTGAAGTTGACCAGCCTATAGTTGCTTGGATAATGCTTCTTGCCTTTCCTGAATATGGATGCAGCATTTGCTGTTCTCCAGTCATTGAGAAACTCCTCCAATCTCCATGACATTCCAAATATGTTAGTGTGGCTATTCTAATATCAAGCAGATCACTCAGCACCCTCAGATGCATCCCAGCTGGTCCCTCAGACTTCACACAGGTCAAGACTTCATGAGCTCCCTGACTGGAGCCTCTTCCCACTACTGGGTATTCTTCTCCTCCCCAAATCCTATCTGTAGATACAAAAACCTTGCAGATGATGGAAAAGGTGGCATCGAGTACCTCAGCCTCATCTTCATCGATGGTACCTATATCACCCACCCCATGCAGCAGCAGGCACACTTTTTTCCTTCTTTATTCTTTTGCTGTTAATGTAGCAGAAGCAGCTCTTCTTGTAGCCCTTGATGTCCATCTCTTACTTCAACTTTGGCTGAACTTTTGCTTTCCTTTGTGTTACTACTTGGCATTTTTCCTGCAGATAAACTGATATAATGAACTTTCTTGGACTTCGCCTAATTCACTGGCTCAAGAGCTTTCCCTTTGAACTGATTGCTCCTGCAGTTTATCACTGGACCTGGAGAGGAAGCTACAACGTGACCATCTCATTGTGCAACACCACATTGCTTGTTACCATTTAGTTTTAACCAACATGTTCCAAAAAATCCCAGCCTACAGATTACTTTGTACAGTTACCACGGAGCACCCATTCTTATGTTCTTATTTGCTTTCTGAAAAACACCCAGAATGCAGCTTATCCTCAAAACAAAGAGCAACGACAGAAAATGGTGGGATAAGCAATACCACTATTTTCAGCATGATGGAATAGCTAAATTCTAATAGTGCTAGAGTAACTTCTCTGATTGGACTATCTGCAATCAAATTCTGAGCTCCTTTATTCAAACAAAATTAAAATAAGATGTTGAAGTCATTGTTAGGATTGCACACTAGCATCCAAAGTTCTGAGTTATTTTCCTCTTCAAGTGAATCATTTCAGAAAACCCCATCTATTTATCACACTATTAACCTTCCTGTTACAAATCCAGATGACTGCAGTAAGCACATTGTTAAATAGGAAAAGATGTCAACAATATCAAGGCCTATAATTTTATCTCTGAAGAAAAAGTGACAGAGAAAGCACCAACATTATAAACACACAACATTATAAATACACAAAGATGATCTAAAGATTCTTTTATTGACCATTAAATCATGGCAATGTTTTTCACACCTGAATCTTGAGCTAAGCACAGAGTCATCAAGTTCAAAAACATGAGTGGTCAACCTTCTTATATATGATTGCAATAAAACATCATAAGTTACCATAAGATTATTTACTCCTGTTGAAGCAAACCCAACAATTTAGCCATTTGCATCTACCTCCCTTCAGTAACCTTCTGCCAAAGGTTAACAAAGAGAACAACAGCTCTCTGATTTCAAATATTCTAACCAAGAAAACCAACAAATCTCTGAGTGAAATGTTTGTGTCCTTTTTGAATATCTAAGTTCAACAAACCAATAATCCAACAGATACAGTCATAGCCTGGTTTGGGGCATTGCAGTGATTTTTTAGACAAATAAGGTATTCTACTTGGGAGGTTGAAAAATACAATAAATGTAATGGATGGTTACATCAAAAATGCTATGCTTGCAAACTGCAGCCCACAAGAAATCATCTTTCTAGGAATGCAACTATCTTCCCTGACTGGACAAAAAAGGTTAAACAGCTTCTCTGAGGGATTTTTACAGATAGGTGAAACTACTTTCTTCTTTAAATAAAGACAACTGAAGTCAGGTACTAAACTGAGCATTTGCTTTGGTTTTGACCAGTTACTTCTTCTATTCCTGCAAGTAAAACAGCAATAGTAGCCCAAGCTAGATCAACTCTGATACTGCATTCCTAATTACATTGCTATTAATCAGTGCAGGTATCACAGAAAGCACAATTGCACTGATACTTCTACTTTCCACAGCACTTTAAGCTAAAATGATTGTGATCGGTTCAGATGCACTTGAGCACAGCAGCTTCAAACTCCTCTTGCCAAGTTGCGCAGAGGAGAAACTTCAGTCTTCCAAATACTGCAATTCAGTGTGGGGAAAATCCTGCCTTGTTGTAGGTGAGCAAATACCCAAACTCATTTATAGCTGGCAAGTTTATTATGACAGAGAACACATGGTAATTAATTAAAAAAAAAAAAAATTTAAAAAAGTCAACCATCTATTTCACTTGCCACTGAAATGCATCTCTTCTGTAGAAGTTATATAAGTGGAAATAGGAATTATGTCCAGCTAAAGTATTTCCAAACTTCAATATCAGACTGGACTTAAAAATGCATGGATGATAAACAATTTTCTAAACTTCTCAACTATAAGAACACTACAAATGCTGACCTTGCTTCTTGCATCCCGAAGCTTAGACTTCACTTAATTATTTATATATGACATGATTCTATACATATACAGAAATTATTTAACCTTCACAAAATATAGACATAGGGCTGAGATGGACATTTCATTTCTATCCCACTGAGATAAAATACATTAAAATTTGGAAATTAATTATCAGCCACCAGACCATGCTTTACAGTAATGCTGCAGAACCAAGAAAAGCAAAGCCAGAATGGCAGTGCTTTATGTAAAATTGCTGTCAAATTTGTCAATGATCTCCCCACCTTATGAGCTTCTTCTAGTTAATGTTTTAACTATTTTCATGGGAAATTTCAGATCAAATCACACTAAGAGATTGTTTCTAGACATGTTTCAGAAAAATTGGCAGGATTTGTTTGAAATAGATAAAGAGATAAACAGGAATATCTTAGAAGTGTCTACTTGTGGCAGGGCACAATGCGTAGTCTAAAAACAATTTAGAAGTTCTCCTCTTCCCCAAAAAAATCTCTTGGCAAAATTTATACCCTGTAACAGAGATTAAGTTAAACAAATTTTTATGTCAAGCTTCTACTCAGAGAAAATGAATTTAGGTCTAGAAGTAAAAAAGATAATAAGAAAGTTTAATCTCTTGAAACATGTAACATGCAGAATGCTTAAAATGAACTTTGAGAGACTGACTGTGAAGGAAATCCCAACCACAACATACATGCTATCAAGAACTCAGGTTTGGATGTCAGACTGGCATGTATTACTAATGCTTAACATTTCTGTGTACTCTAAGAAAGCTCTACGTAATTCCTTCCCAGTTCTTCGGGGGAAGCTTCTCAAGCACGCAAAAATTCTCTCCGAACTTATCTGCAAATTTTCTATTATATTTCACCAAGTCTTTGGTTAAATTAAAGAGCTTCTAAGATAAAATGCCTTTGGTATACTCCACCTTATCAAATATTAGCCTATGTTCAAGATGTCATGTTCACAGTGTAAAGATCTGCTGGGTATTTTTAAATTTTTTTTTTTTTTTTAAGCAGAAGAATTAAAATATAGAATCTACAATATTTTTGTATTTCTTTACAGCAGTCAAAGACTGAACTTATGTACTCTTGCCATCATTTCCTAACCTTTACAAAGGATCCCACTTTTAGAAGTACAGACTCTTCACTGAACTATCAACTTGAAGGACTTCCATGTCTATTCAGAAAGAGGTTGACTTGACAGCTATACAGATTATCATTCCACATTCTCAAATCACGCACACGGTACAACCTGTAACTTCACTTTAATACAAGTATCAAGTACATCAAGAGCCAAAAGGTTAGTTTGGCCTGTGTGTCCACCTCAGCTACTGGCCTACATTACGCCTTAGGCAGTTGTGCCAGTTGCACCCATTTGTGAAATGATGCACGTAATGTAAGCAAACCTGTAGAGAACAAATCATTTTAGACAGGCTAACAGCCATGCAATCATGCTGACATGAGCTGAAAGATGTTTTCATTTCTTTCTGACATGCTTGAGTATCTCACTCATGCCTCTGCATCTATAGAAAAGGTTGTCCAGTCACAAAAAGATTTTACATTTCTCCAAATAATTGTCAATACTTGGACTGATTGTTTTATTTTTTCTTAATGCCCACTTTACAATTAATAAATTAGGTTTGGTTTAGCCCGTACCCAGACTTTGTGGAATCCAAGACTGCTTATGGCAAATTGAGGTTTGGAAAAAAAAAAAAAAATTCTAATAGTGTTCTAATAATATTCCTGGAACAGAAAGGTAATTCCACAACCCAGCTTTCAGCAGTTAGCTGAGAGGGTCAGACCTGATCAAAAGCAACCTACAAAGGTATCTGAACATGACAAACTCTTATACAAAGACATCTGAGTTTAAACAAACTTCATTTCAAAGAATTCACATGAGGAAATGGATGCAGAGATATAAACCACCTACCTTTAAGCTTCACCCAAATATATTCCATCCCCCAAT